>CATIWQ010036745.1:0-11926 GCA_949673415.1 Euphorbia schlechtendalii
GAAAAGTTATTTCATGTATTGCTTTGCGGTGAATAATTGAATATCTGAGTGTCTAGAACCGAGTCTGTTAAATTACTCTAGTGAACATAATATCTTTGATGATTTTGCATTTTTTCTTCGTTATACTTGTTCATAGCTAAAATCTATATACTTTTATCTTCTTTATTCTTTCATACATTTATCTATCCATTCATCATTCCAATCCTACAAAACTAAATAATATATTTTATTTTCTTTTCTTTTGCTCCGTTTCCCTTGTTTATCTTTAGAGCTAGCCCTTCCCTGTGAGATCGATATCTTTTAAAATTACATTACAACTGTATACTTGCAGTTATCATCATTTTTCTATTTGATAAGTGGTATTGACAACACCTATACTTTAAAGCCAAAACCTTGTGAACAAGTTATTAAACTTATTATTAGAAAAGAAGCGAACAATGATCACTATTTGGTAAGCCGAGTAGTCAAGATGGGATCCATCGCTCATGATATAGTGATATAGTGGGAGATGTACCTTAGGGCCCCTTGTTTAAGTAATACACTCATAAACCGTTTATTAGAGTATAAGATTGATAGAATAGATTTCTAGTCAATCTTGATACATAATGGTCAAGTGGTTTTCTTCATGAACAAGTCTAATTCCAGGATAGCTACGGCTATTACATGAGCCGACACTTAATTCGAGCTTAATAAACTGGATGGTACTTAACCTGATGGAAGGAGTGTATTGTATTTGTTACTACTACATAACCAGATCAAGTCACAAGAACATGATGTTCTAAGTATCGAGAAATCATATTTGCTAGAAAGCCCATTTGATCGTCTAGAGCTATAGGGTTCCATATCGGTCTGGAACACTAAGCCTAAAGGTTCCTAGATAGGAAGCCGAATTTAGGTTAATCTCTAGCGGCTCAATACTTTGGGATCCTATGAGGTCTCACACTTTCAGTCTTTATCAGACTAAGTAAAGAACATATAGACTGGTCTATACCGAAACTATCTAGTTGTCAAATTTGTTAGAAGAATTATTAATTGGTTAGACCAAATTAACTATTAAAGGGACTAAAGAGAAAATATAGAAAACTTGCATAGAGTAGAGCAAGAGAATATTTCTAGTTGCGAGTGAGCCCCAAACGAAACGAGATGTTTAGAGTGTGGCCTACGCAGTTACCCCACAAGCTGAAAAGCTCTCAGGTCGCTAGCGCATGGGGTAAGCCCGCAAGCGCTACCCATGGTAGCATAAGCTAGCTAGCGCGGTAAGTGGGTAGCGAAAGCCCATGCTTGCGGTTGTTGGTTAATCAAGATAGTAATTGAACATGCATAAACAGCAAAGCTGTATTTCAAAAACTTAATTTTAACTTGAAGATCTCCTAAGTATGCCATGATTGTTATAATCTAGGTTGAAAGGTTCCATAGATACTTTTAGGTTTATAAAGTATATAAAAGAAACCAAGCATCTAAAAGGTTAAAGCATTACCATTTGATGCGTGATTGATCTCTCTTTGGTTGCGGCGTTCCCTTTTGAATAATTTTGATAGCACAAGCTTCCAAACTAGGAGAGCCTCTATGATTTGATCGATACAGATCTTTACCCACCAAAACCTCAAAGAGGTAGAACCTGTCGATCAACAGTAGTTGCTAGACTACTCGTAAATCAACCCAAAAATCCAAAAAAGAAGGCTCACTTAAATTTAGAGCCTTCTAAAAGAACTCTTCAAATTGTTTGGACAAACCACTAATCAGAGGTTTTGTATCTTGATTGACTAGAAACCCGTTCCATCAATCGTATACTTTGATAAGAGGTTTATGTGTGTGTCACTTTAATAAGGGGCCCTAAGGTCCATCTCCATTATATTACTATATCAGGAGCGATGAATCCCATCTTAACTACACAGCTTACCAACACATTATCATCGTTATACCTGTAATCACCCGTGTTATCCAGATCTCCAAGGTATGAATAAGTATGACCCAAAATGTAGCAACTCCTACATAATGTAACCTGTATCTCAGGTTTGATGATACTTGTACTGCTACTGCAATAAGATATGAAACCAGTATAAGGATATAGTTATTTTTTAGTGTCTGTCTCATGGTAGTATCTAATGTATTACCCGAATACATTCATGTGTTAACTCAAGGCACCACCTTCAGCTCGTGAGATTGGCTACTTTGAACTAATCCAAGGAGTAAGCCTACAAATGCTGGTCTATCTGCACCATTGATATCCAGTCTCAATGGAACTATGACTAGGGATATTAGACTATTCATAGTAATACGTATGTGGAGTTCTCACTCCACATAGCTCCCATTATGTCCTTGCACTTTTACGCTATGAATTAGTTATGGACTTTGTTTTTATCAATGCGCATATACATATCCAAATATATATGATACCAGTGAGATACAAACAAAAGGAAGCACTGATAAATAACAAAATGCCTTTGATTATTATTAATAGTTCAAAACTATTTGTACATTATGGCTAATAAAGACATATCACCCTAATTGCCTCTAGGAGATACATCATGTCTAACAATCTCCCACTTGCACTAGAGCCAATTGGCCATGTGCTTTATATCATACTCTTTAACATGTTGGTCATGCTTAACCTGAGTCAATGGTTTGGTTAGCCCATTCACTAGATTCTGATCCGTTGGGACGTATTCTAAACTTATATCCTTTTTTGCTACTATCTCTTAAATGAGATGGTATTTCCTATGTACATGTCCATTTTTCTGGCGGGACTGTGGTTCCTTTGCTTGATCAATAGCCACATTGTTAAAGCAATTAACCGCTATTGGATTTATAATGTTGGAAACCACACCTTGATCACCAATAAATCTCTTAAGCTAAACAGCCTCATTAGTCTCTTCTGAATCAGCTATGTACTCAGATTTTATGGTTGAATCTGTAGTCGTATCCTTCTTGAAACTCTTGGAAATAACTGCTCCTCCATTAAACATAAACACATAACCTGACTAGGACTTATAATCATCCTTGTTAGATTGAAAACTTGCATCGGTGTATCCCTTGAAAGTGAGATCACACTCTCCATAAACTAAAAACATATCCTTAGAAATGAGTAAGTACTTGAGTATAGTTTTAACGGCCCTCTAGTGCTTCTACTTGGGTCAGATTTGTGATGCTCAATGAATGTGAGATGTCAAGCTGAGTGCATACCATAGCATACATGATAGACCCTACCATTGAGGCACAAGGTATTCCATTCATGCGCAGTCTCTGTTCTTGTATTCTCAAACACTCAGATTTAGACAAGTTTATCCCATGAGACATAGGAGATAACCCTTTCTTGACTAATCAAGGTCAAATCTAGCCAAAACCTTGTCCATATATGTACTTTGTGAAAGACCTAACAACCTTTTGGATCTATCTCAGTAAATCTTAATACCAAGTATAAAAACTGCTTCTCCAAGGTGTTTCATGTAGAACTTCTTTAACAACCACATCTTAACTGTCTGAAGAATAGGAATATCGTTTTCTATTAATAATATGTCATTGACATATAATACAAGGAAAATGATCGCATTCCCACTAGCCATTTTATATACATGAAGCTCACAAGCGTTTGATACAAAACTGATTTCTCGGATTGTCTCATCGAACTTAATATTCTAACTCCTCGATGCTTGCTCAAGTCCATAAATGAACTTCTTCAACTTATATACCTTAGATCCATCCTTAAATGTGAAACCCTCAAGTTATCTCATAAACTCACCTTTGTCCAGATTCCTGTTAAGGAATGCTATCTTCATAGCCATCTGCAAAATCTCATAATCATAATGAGCGGTGATGGCAAGGAGTATCCTGATAGACTTCAGCATGTTCACCGGTGAAAAGGTTTCGTCATAGTCAATGCCTTCTTTTTTACTATACCCTTTTACAACTAGCCTTGCTTTATAGGTAACTATGTTTCCGTTCATGTTGGTTTTCTTCTTGAAAACCCACTTGCATCCTAAGGGCTTAATCCCACTTATAGCATCAACCAAGTTCCAAAATTTATTTTCGTACATAGAGTCCATCTTCGATTTCATGGCTGAAAGCCATTTATCAAATTTTGAGCCATCCATTGCCTCCTTATAAGTCTTGGGCTCATTATCTAAAATAAGGAAGAGATGTTTATCATCAGTGATGAAAACCCATATCGCTTAAGAGGGAATGTAGTCCGACCTAACCTATGTAATGTCGATGTTATAATAGGATGTTCCATGCTTACACTATCTTGTGTAACAAGTGTACGTATAATTAGTTGACTGTCTATTTGATCTAATTGAGTACCCAAATCAAGATTGCTCCCACTAGCTTTCGCAAGTATATGCTCATTCTTGAATAATTGAGCATTTTTGGAAACAAGGGCTTTTTGTTCCTTGGGATCATAAAAGGTATACCCTATAGTCTCCTTGGGGTAACCTACAAACAAACATCTATCAGACTTAGCACCAAGCTTATCTGAATTTTTCCTTTCAACATATACAAGACATACCCAAACTCTCATGTGAGAAAGAACGGGTTTCTTACCATACCATTACTCACATGGAGTTTGATCAACTGATTTAGAGAGCACTCTGTTTAGTAAATAAATTGTGCTCTCAAGTGCATAACCTCAAAAGGATATGCTGAGTTTTGCTTGGCTCATCATGGACTAAACCATATTGAGTAGTGTTCGATTCCTTCTTTCTGACACTCCGTTGTGTTGGGGTGTATAAGGAGGTGTCCATTAGGATAAAATACCATTATCCCTTAGATAATCCTAAAACTCATGGCTTAAGTATTCACCACCTCGATAAAATTAAAGGGTCTTAATACTTTTCCCAAGCTGTTTCTCTACTTCAGTTTTCAATTCTTTAAAAGCAACAAAACTTTCAGACATGTGCCTTATAAGGTACAAATAACAATATCATGAATAATCTTTAATAAAGGTTATGAAGTAGATGAAACCCTCATGTGTCTTAGCACTCATTGGACCACATACATCACAATGTATTATTTCCAAAGTACTAGTGGCACGCTAATACTTTCCTTTGAAAGGTTTCTTAGTCATCTTCCCTTTCAAACAAGGATCGCACACACCATAAGAAGCCCATTCCATTGGGCCTAAGACTCCACATTTGTATAACTTAGTTAAGTGAGTCTCATTTATGTGGCCTAGGCGATAATGCCATAAGTAAGAGCATTTCTCATTATCTAATTTTGATTTCTTAACAATGTTCATATTTATAATTTAGTTTTAGTAGCTCGAATGTATATGTCATTCAAAGATATTCCATAAGCATAAACAATATTGTAACGCTGAATTTTTCATTTATTATGAGAAAATAAAATTTCAAATCCTTTTGTTACGAGAAGTGCAAAAAACATAATATTCTTAGTTACAGCTAGAATATAATAGTAAATGTTCAAAACTAAAACTAGGCCACTAAGTAAATGAATGCTATATGTCCCTGAAGGTGTTGCAGCAACTGGTGCTCCATTTCAAACTTCTAGGTCCATTTCCCTCTTTGCAAGCCTTCTACTATTCCACAATCCCTATACAAATGTACAAATATGAGTACCACAAACAGTATCTAATACCCAAGTAGACTCATAGGTATGTTCAAAACATACCTGAAGTAGATACCTGGCTTGGCTTCTTCTTCATATGCTTAGAAATCTGAACCTTGCAATCCTTCTTCCAGTGGCTGCCCTTGCCACATCGGAAGTAGACATTTGCAGTTCCTTTATTTTTCTTATGCAGACTAATTTTCTTCTTGGCACTTAGACCCTTTCCAATACAGGACTCACCCTTAGAAAGCTTGGTTTTCTCAACCAAAAGTAGAGATCCTTCCGAATCTTGGGCTCTAATGTTTTCAGCATGTTGACCAACTCAGGCAGCGTGGAATAAATCTTGTTCATGTAATAATTAGTCACAAATTGTGAGTAAATATCAATTAATGAAGCAAGAATCAGATCCACACATAATTCATGATCCATCAAAAAACCTAGTCTGGTCAGCTTCTCTATATAACCCAATAGTTTAAGAGTATGTTGCGATGCAGAAGTGCCAGCCTACATCTTCTTTCAGAATAAGAGTCTTGACCTATCATATCTCTCAAATCTGGCCTGCTCTGAAAAGAGCTCATGAAGATGGAGAATCATGGTATCAAGATCTAGGTTCTCATGTTGTTTTTGAAGCTCAAAATTCATTGTGGCTAGCAATATAGATGTTGTTACATGATCCTTTCTGTGCTTTTCCCATGGCTTATGTTCATTAACATTGGTCTCAACATCAGTCTCATCAGGGAGGGGCTCATTTAAAACATAAGTTATCCTTTCAGATTTGAGGACTATCCTCACCGCCCTGAACCAATTAGTAAAGTTTGGACCATCTAAGTTGTTGTCAAGAATTGAGCGAAAGTTTATGTTTGGATTCATTGTTGAACCTAGATATACGATAGATTTTGTTTAGACATTAGCATATGTACATGCATTTAATATAAGGTCTTTAATTAAACACATAATTTCCTACTATTTTATTGACATTTAAATAGCCCTTTCTATTCAAATTCTGGAAATCTGGTTGAACCAATTTTCCTTAGTAGGTAGCATCCATAGTTACTCATCATGAACCCCACTATTGCAAGTCATGTCATGAAAGTATAACCATGGTTGGAACTCGTCCATTTGCATCTCTTGCAATTGCTAATCTATTTGTGTTCTCTTTCTTGAGATGTGCATACCCAATTGTACGACTTCTCAAATGTGTCTCCAATTCGACATTAGCTACAATAATATGGACAACTAACCCTCTTCAATCAAGGCACTAACCCCATCTAGTCTCATGGCCAAGCACATGTTAAGGGAAGGCATGTTGTACATGTTCTTACATCCATTAATAAGGCTTGTATCACGACTTATGACAAGAAGACATTTTTCCACCTTAATATTGTTGTACAGATTTTACTGGTGCCACTAGTCTCGCCCTAGTCTAGGTCTTATACGATGGATTTGATTATGAAATAATAATTCTGAGTTATTAGGAATTATTAACTCTAAGGAAACATGCTCTGAATGGTATATCATAATCATTCCATTATGCCAAGATTCCACATAGCACGCAAAACAAACAAGGTCTATGTTTAAGTTTAATTTGCACCTATATCTACATGTTTTAATATTAACAACTTAAACCACATTTGTAAACCGTATGCGGAATAAATTCACATACTAGAAATCAAATAAACCACAAACATCCCTTGGGTATACTTGAATCTTATACCGAAGATAATTTCAAGGTAGGAGAGGCCCCCTTGAAGTGAATGAGCAGCCTTGTTCATTCCTTGCCAAATTTACCACGGGCATTTTGATTCGTTATGCCACATACAATTATGATTGAAAGATTTTGTTCTCTAATTAAGTGAAGTACGAGACGACCTTTAATTAAAACATTTACTAGTGTGGTAAAACTTGTTAATTTTATATGATAATCAACTAGACTAAGTTTGAGCAAAACCTTAATCTAGTTATCACATCATTTTCTAACAGGAATTGAAACCTAAGTTAAGCATAGCATACTTAATCAATTCATAGAAAATCATATTTTAACACATTACAATCAATCATGCATAGCATAGGGTAGGCTCTGATACCATTGTTGGTTAATCAAGATAATAATTGAACATGCATAGACAGCAAGGCGGAATTTCAAAAAAATAAAATTAACTTAAGGATCTCCTAAGAATGCCATGATTGTTATAATCTAGGTTAAAAGGTTCCATAAATGCTTTTAAGTTTATAAAACATATAAAAGAAACCTAGCATCTAAAAGTTTAAAAAATTACTAGTTGATGCATGATCTCTCTTTGGTTGCGGCATTCCCTTTTGAGCAATTCCAATAGCACTAGCATACAAACTAGGAGAGCCTCTATGATTTGATTAACACGGATCTTCACTGACCAAAACCTCAAAGAGGTAGAACATGTTGATTAACAGCAGTTGCTAGACTACTCGTAAATCAACCCGAAAATCTGAAATAGAAGGCTCACTAACATTTATAGCCTTCTAAAAGAACTCTTCAAATTGTTTGGAGAATCTCGTGGAGTATCTCGCACAACAAAAGAAGAAGAGAAAGATATCAGAGAGAAAATATGCTTAAAGATTTTTTTGTGTATATGAATAATGAGAGGCTAGAAGCCTATATATAGGGAAAAATGGGGAGAGTGTTAGACTCCCCTAGTAACTCTACATGGGAAGGGATAAACCCGTCACATGTATAACGTGTCAACCGCGACGGTAATGGTGACCCACGGGTTGACCCGCACACCACATGAGGGAAGCCCTAGCAGGCCTCCCTCATATACCGCAAGCCCAAGCTCGTGGCCCATGCAAGCATTTCCATGGGAAGCGCTAGCAGCCGGCGAGCTTTTCAACTCGTGGGGCAACCACGCGAGCTCCACCTTGAACAACTCATGTTCTTTTGGGGGCCCACATGCAATGGGAAAAATCCCTTGCTCGCTTTGACTATTTTTCCCTATCTTTTTTTAATTATTAATTAATAATTCCTCTCACTGATTTCACACCTTATATTTTTTATATAGACCCAATCCATAGGTTCTTTATATGGTTTGATAAAGATCCAAAATGTGTGACCTCATAGGATCCAAAAGTATAGAGCCACTAGAGGTTAACCTAAACTTAGTTTCCTGCTTGGGAACCTTTAGGCTCAGTGTTCCAAATCGTTATGGAACCCGATAGCTCTAGATGATCGAATGGGTTTTTTAGCAAAGGCGCATGATCCCCCGATACGTGGAACGTCACGTGCCTGTGACTTGATCCGGTTATGCAGTAGTAACCAGTACAATACACTCCTTCCCTTAGGTTAAGTACCATCTAGTTTATTGAGCACGGATTAAGTGTTAACTCATCTAATAGTTGGAGCTATCATGGAATTAGACTAGGATAAATCCTATCTCATGTAGGCGGGTTCGTTACAGGGGTAGGCCAACCCGTGGGTTTCATGAGGGAAGTTGTTCGCAATTTTCTTCTGATAAGTTTAATAACTTATTCCCAAGATTTGGCTACACTAGTTTCAAAAGGCTTATCCTCAATAATGGTGCCAAAAACTTGTTCATGTAAAATATAGGTATTGTCAATACCTCTTATCAAATAGAAAAATGATGATAAATGCAAGTATATAGTTGCGATGTAGGTTTAAAAAGATATCGAACCCATAGGGAAGGAACCAAGTCTAAGGATCAACAAGGAAAAATAAAGTAAAGAAAATAAAAATAGATTTGAGATTACCGATAGAAAGATTAGAATGAAAAATGAGTAAATATAGATGTGGAAGACTAGAAAATCTAAATATAGAGATTTTCCCTACGAACAAGTATAGCAGAGAAAAAATGCAAGTTGAACAAAGATGTTACGATTCACTAAACTAATCTAACAAACTCGCTTCAAAATACTCAGATGTTCATTGATTCGCCATAGAGCAACACATGAAATAACTTTTCTAAACCTAGCGCAAATGAATTAAGACAATTATATAAACCTGAACAAAGTCAATACTATGCTTAGTACGGGTCGCTCTCACATAGCCACATTTAGCAAGTTGCCATTCTAAAAATGTTAGCTCACTAAATAACTTTATATCACAAATCCAGTGATTATACATGATATTGTTAACCCCGAAATTACTCTTAAAATTAACTCCAATGCATATAACTTGATTAATATAAGAGACTTAGCACGAAATATGCATTATGACACATAGACATATCATAAACTTCAAAATAAAAAGTATAAGTAGAAAGCAAAGAAAAGTTCTAAGGTATGCAATTGAAAGTTAAAGTTGATCAAACCATATCTACTCTTTAATGGGAGTCGTCAATTCCCGCAATTCCTACGTCTGCTTTGAATTCGGTCTCGGCCCATACAGAACCTCCGCTAGGATGCTATTCTTTGTGAATATCAAACATACGAATATTAAAGAATGAAAACTTTTATTGATAAGTGATTTGCAAGTACACTTATGCAACAATCACTCGAGAATATAGAGAAATCTAGTGATCGAAACAAGGATTCGAATAACTTAAACATCTTCTCTCTAACACTTATGAACGTACCAAAACTAGATACTTATTCTCTATCTACACACACTATACGTAACCCTATATTTGTACTCTAATGCTGCACGAAATTGTAAGGATGGGAGCCCTATTTATAGAGTTAGAAGGGTTGCGCCTATCCATACGAAGAGTTGTGTCCATTGGTGAAAGATTGCATCTCTTCATTGTTATTGGTTGACAAGCTTTTATATAATCCAGAATGCATAGGCACTTTTTCATGATTGGTTGACTTCTGATAGGTGTCTTATCGTTGGTAGTTGATGGTGGTTGGTAGTTAAGAAGATTAAGCTAGAAAATCGTCTAAGTCGTGATCGTGATATATAAGTCAAGAACATGAATCTTTGATTGGCAGACTTCTGCTTCTGAAGTATACAAATTGTGACCGTGAATGATTGTCGCGATCGTGAATTGAGTTTTTCTTTAGAAATCTCCTTGTAACTTTACCGATCTTTGACAGCTTCGATCCTAAGCCAAATCTTTAAGTTCCACGCATCTTTTTGCACCTTTTTCACTCTTTTTTCATAGAATTCCACTTTAGATCATTTTACTCCAAAGATTTACCTAGTATAAGCATTTGCATCAATAATAACAACAAACCACGTGAAATCTTTTATATGAAGTGTAAAAATGACTAAAACTATAGTGTTAAATGTATAAAATTTATATGATAATAAGTGTAATTATACACGTATCATACCCCCCACACTTAACTTTTGCCTTGTCCTCAAGGTAAATTCAACAGAAGTGTAAAATTTGGTAATCAAGTTCGTACCTTATCTAGCGAAAGACAATTGCGGTGAGTACCGCATTCCTACTTTGGAAAGAATTCAAGCAAAAGTTTGAAATTTCCCACAAATTAGTAATGTGCAATTTATATAGTTTAGTTGCATACCTTTGTTCTTAATGGAGAGTCAACCTAATCGCATCTTCATATAAGTGTTATATGCATACTCGAATATTACCTTCTCTTAACCATAATATAAAGTATAAAGGACATATTAAGCACACTTTGATTATTTTCTCTCAAGGCATTTTTAGGTAACCTAGGATGCTAAAACACTCTCAGTGATTGCATTTAATGCTCTATACCACTCTCCCCTTTTTTTAGTGGTTGCATTTTATGCTCCATACCACTCTAGAATTTTTTTCTTTTAAGCATATGTTTTTGAAGTACTTTGTACTTTGCACCCATTTTTCGTGCTATGCTTTCTTTTCTTTTTTCACTCAATGAATTGTTGCAGTTTCTGCTCCATACCATTCCTCACCTTTTGCATAACTCATTGGTTATCCTCTCTTTATTTTGATTTTTCATTCTTAATACCCTCATCCTTTATTGATCATTTTCAAAGTTTTATGGCTATAGTTTCCTAACACTTTAAACACACTCAATACTTATAGGACTTATTCGAGATTTGCATATAAAACTCATAGTAAGAATACCATTAGATATTAATCAACTTAAACTTATCAGAAGTATTAAACTAAAACTATATAACTTATATTAATTCATGTTGCATCGAAATATATATCAAAACTTACTTGGAATGCTGCTCTCGAATGTTAATCACCACTCATCCTTGCCAAAATGATAAATGTTGTGCTATTAACGCTCAAATTCAACATGCACTCAATTTTGCACTAACATCAAACTTGTAAAACCTAAAACTCACAATAACCTTGGACAAATGTTAGTAAAGTATAAGAATAGATAATGTATTAATTGACATGAAAATCAACAAAAATTTTCAAATTCTTCGATTTTTTTATTTTATTCATTTTTTGGATTTTTCGGGATTTTT
>CATIWQ010036752.1:0-11567 GCA_949673415.1 Euphorbia schlechtendalii
CCACACCCCCTTGAACTTGTTCAAAAAGGACTGTTGCCACCCTGAACTTTGAAATGTGACAAATAGCCCCCTGTACTTGTCTAAATGCATCAATATACCCCCTCGTAAAAATATCGATTTTAAGAACAAGAAGATGTAAACGACGAGCCAATAATCGATACAATATTATGATTAATTGTAGAAAATATTTAGAATAGAGAGGGAATTGTGAAGAAGATGAAGAACATATATTAGGGATTTTGAATTGTAAGAATTAGAATGTTAGGGATTTTTTTATACATTTTCTATTCCACCAACATACTTCACACGCGTGTATTTTACTGGTCATCCATGTAGCAAGTCAGGTCAACATAAGGGGGTAAAGTGACACGTTTTAGACAAGTACATGAGCTATCTGTCACATTTCAAAGTTCAGGTTAGCAACAATTCTTTTTGGACAAGTTCAGAGGGGTGTAGATGCGTTAAGCCATTAAAAATTACAGCCCATTTTACATTGCCATAGCGATCACCACCCATTAAGCCTAAGCCTCACTCCACTTCATCTTCCCCGTCTTCACTCTCTGCAATTCAAACGATCTAGGGTATGGCTGCAGAGAGTTAAATACTACTCTTATAATGGATTTTGGTGGCTGGGGTAAGGCTCTAGCCATACTCCGCCCTACCTTGCCGCCGCCGCCACTGTCGGTATATCATGATAACAAATTCTAAACGATCAATACTTAAACTTATAATAAAAAAATCTAGATTCCCACAATACACTTTTCAATATATATCACTAAAGTTCTGATATAATTTAATAATAGGCATATTAGCCCAGTAGGCAAGAATATAATGCATATGAAAAAGATTATGTTTGCGCATATAACGCAATGATATAATATATTCTCCTATTCTGTATTATATACCATATGCACCAACATCACATTCATGAAACAAATATTTTCAATACAAACAAGACCTTAATAAATAAAATTTCTCCTTCATTAGGAAAATATTGATTTGTATTACCTTACATACAAATACAAAAAAAATTCAGAAGAATACTTTCTAAATTAAACATTCCTTATAATTTGTTTTTTAAAATTATATTAGTAACAAGAGAAGCATTTAGAAAATATCCATAATAATGTATTTGGCAATTTCAAAAATATAATGAGAAAATCAATAAAAAACCTAATAAAATTAAGAATTGAAGCGAAGGCATTCTTAGTGAGTAAGCAAAACTAGGGCACGTGTAAGAAAAAGGAGTGGGTGGGAGGTAGGGAGAGAAGATCGCTATAAAAAGAGTGATTGGGGAAGGAGATAGGCACAAAAAAAAGCCCTAATCCAAAACCTTACGCATTTTTTTACGAGATTTCCCCTGTTTCTCACAACCCTCTCTCGGTGAATCCCCTTTGATTGAAAACACCCTTTCTTCTCCATCATTGCATCTCTTTTCTTTCCTGATCCTTCCAGATCAAAGCCCAATCTCAAACCCTAATTGCTCCACCCGGTCACTCTCAAACCCTGATCGCCTGATTCTCTATTGGTAAGGTTTCTCATCTTCGCTTTCTCCCTATTATGATCGTTCATGTTTGTGTTGATTAGAGTTTCGCTTTTTTGGCTTACGATCTGCTCTGCTTTGAATTTCGTAAATCCATCTCGTTATCCTTTTTTTTCGTGTTCTTTGGTCGAGGATGTATGTTTATAGATCCGCGTTTTTGGAGTAATTTTGGTGGTTAGAATTTGGGTAGACATGTTCGTTTACGTCCTTGAAACTGCTGTAGTGGAAGATTTCTTTTGTTAGTTTGTTTTGTTTGGGCGTGTATTATGTTATTGATTGTTTAATACTCTATGGTTTGATTATTCTTCCGGTATAAAACTTTTTAAGTGAGTGAGCTTTGGCCGTTTCTTTGTTGAGGGATTTTTTCATCAATCTGAGAAGGCATCGATTTTTTAATTCACGACTTCGTTATACAATTTTTTTTGTTTTTGTACTTCTACCTCCTGCTGAATACACAATTTGAATATATTGGTGCTCTCTTTTCTTCAATTCAATGTTGTACATAATTTATCTTGTCCCCTTTTGGTATTTACAGGTTTACTCGGTATCTTTCTCTGAGGAGGTATTACTGTTGTTGCCGCATTATTAATGGCTACATCTGTGGATATGTCTCTTGATGACATGATAAAGAAGAGCCGAGAGAGAGCTAGAGGCCGTGGTAGGGCCCGTCGAGGACATGGCTTAGGCGGGCCTTTCAATGGTGGAAGAATTCCAGGAGCTTCTCGCAAAGGTCCTCTTTCAGTGAATCCCCGGCCATCTCAATACAAAATATCCAAGGCAAGCTCAAAACCTTTGATGGTTTATGCATGTGATTGAGAGACTGATATGATTGAGAAATCCAACTGCAAGAGGATCTCTATTTATGCTTTCGATACTCAAAATACTGGATCTTTGATGCTTTTTATTCTCAGATCATGGAGAAGCTAATTTCGGCCTCAGCCAATAAAGTTTTACTGGCCGCCGCATTTTTTTATTATCATTGGGACTTATCTAGTAAATGTGGGTTATTTGGACTATATATTGGGGATTTGCCACAGATCTGATTTTGATCTATGCTGAAGTTTTATTTGGGGGATCTTTATTAAGTAATTAAGCTAACCATTTTCATTATATGAAAAGGGCTTCATTAATTGAACATTCTGGAGTACAGTTTTTACCAGTAGCATCACATCAGTTCACAGTTAGATCAACGTGTATAATTGTTGTGTTTGATATGCTGCTTGTTTAGAAGAGGAGTTTGTGATGGATCCTCTTGCAATGTGGAATTTGTTCAATGCGGGATCTCAGTTTTCTTCTAGTTCCTGGTGTTTTTGCAAAGGAGCTTCCTTAGCCTTAACTTAGAGCTGCTGAACTGGTGGAGTTCAAAAGATTATACCATATTACTGGGGTATCACATGCAGTGGGTTGAATCCTTATTCCTATCTATCATTTGTTAGCACAGTTTCCTGAAGTCTGCTGCATGGTTGTTTTTCTTAACTGAATGACATTGTCGTAATTCTTGCGGGAATCGTGCTGAGATTAATTTTGACAAATGGTCACCTTATGGTGTGGTTATTAGCTGACGTGTTCTGTTTGCTGTCATCAGCCTCCTCGCAGAATCAGGAATTTGCCTTGGCATCGTGATATGCTTGAAGATAGTATTAGAGCTGCTGGGATTTCTGGAATAGAAGTTGGTACCAAGTTATATGTTTCTAATTTGGATTATGGAGTATCCAATGAAGATATAAGGGTACTGAGCTATATGTTTTGTTTGTCTTCTATATTTGTAGTTTATTGTGAAATGATTTCTGAAATTCCTTTTGCTCAAATTCAGGAGCTCTTCTGTGAGGTCGGGGATTTGAAAAGATATGCTGTGCACTTTGATAAAACTGGCCGCCCTAGTGTGAGTTCTATGACTTCAACCTTATGTTATCTGCAATTCTTCTATTTACAGTTATAATTGGATTGGGGTTTGGAGGTTGCTGAATGCATTGCTTACGAATTATTGAGAAATTCTTTAGAAGGCATTTTTGTTAATTGGGAAGTTCTTTGATTCTTGATAGGTGTATATAGTAGCTCAGTAATTTTCCTCTGCTCAGTAATGCATGATTAACAGTTTCGAACACAGTAATTGTCCATAGTTGTTGGCCTTCTTATTTGGATACCAATGAGAATTTTTTAGAATGAAATCTTAAATTTTAAATATTGTTGTTTCAACAGCTCTACTTACTTCCTAACGATTGCCTGCTCATTTGGGCTGTGTGCTTTCTGAAACCTTGGCTACTTTGGTTGCCTTGAATGTGCTTCTGGAAGTTTTATTGGGTTTTGGTTTATATTTGTTCCCTGTAGAAATCATGTTTTGGTTTTTCTAGATTGATCGATGTTAATTAGTTTATCTTGCATTGTAGTCATATTTATTCTGTATTTTGTAGTGGTTTTTTGTTGAGTGGCAGTTAAGTGTTGAAATCCTGTCTAACAGGGCTCTGCTGAAGTTGTGTATACAAGAAGAAGTGATGCATATGCAGCTCTCAAAAAATATAACAATGTTTTGTTGGATGGAAAGCCCATGAAGCTAGAAATTGTGGGTGCCGCATCAGAAGTGCCCATCTCAGCTCGAGTTAATGTATCTGGAGTAAATGGAAGGAGAAAGAGGACAGTTGTTATGACGTATGTGTTACTATTTCTTTCTTTAAAACTGTGGCATATTGGAATACTCATAATTGATAGTTGATATAGTAACGCATCTCTTGATTGTGCCTGGCTTTATTCATCCAAAATTGACATCAATACTAGATGCATTGAATTTTAATCAACTTGCGCTAAACCGCTACTTAAAATGGTACTAATGAGGTCTTGGTATTGGGTTTCGTATTGTCAAATATTCCTACTTTCAAGATACTCTTGGCTCAATACTGTTACCAAATGTGCTTGCAAATTAATCTTGAAATATGGCACTATATTTTCTGTAAATGGTTTTGAAATTTCATTAATACTTCAATATGACTTTTGCAGGTCTGGGCAAGGTCATGGAAGAGGCTTGGCTCCCAGTAACCGTGGATCTGGGTGAGCTTCTCTTTTGATGCTTTAACTTCTGCAATTGTCTGTGTTTCATAATCAGCTAAAATGCCAGTTCGTACAACTGACTGATGCCTTGAATTTGCCTATGGAACTTCTTTTGAAGAAGCCTCCCGTGTTTTTTCAATATATAATTCTTCTTCAGTTGAATTACGGAATGTCAGTTTGCATGTTTTGTTTGGCTGTTGTGTGAAATATATGATCACATAATGTTTTTAACATTGATGCAGTCTGAATAATCGTGGGGGTATGAGAAGCGGAGGAGGTATAAGAAATGGTGGCAGAGGAGTTCGTGGGAGGGGGCGAGGAGGGCGTGGTCGTGGAGGAGGAGGCGGCGGCCGAGGGAAGAAGCAGCCTATTGAGAAGTCAGCAGATGAGCTTGACAAGGAACTAGAGAATTATCATGCTGAAGCAATGCAAACCTAGGTGGAATCATTAGTTGCGTTAGCTGGAAATAATAGTGTTTTGCCGAGTTTGTTGCTAGAATGCTAAGCATATGTTTATTTTGCATGATTTCCTTACAGCCTTTATTGTAAATGAAGATTTCGGTTGGTTTTCAGATCTGTTGTCTCCTTGAAACTCCTCGTAAATTTTAGAGATGTGCTTTTGTTTGACTATATGAGTAGCTTGGTTGGTAATGTTTTCCTGGTTTTATGTAATCGTGAAGCAAATGCCTGTAAATTATTAAAACAAACAACAAAAGAATGATATGCGTACACAATTGTGTATTTTCTGATACTTTACAACATGCAAGATGTGTACATTAGATATGTGCATAGTATACAACTTGTGTAAAGTGACGGAAAAACAAAGTAACAATGGGAAACTTGTATTTGTATGAAAACTTGATCGAGACTATACAAAAGAATTTGCATACCTGATGATTCTAAATATATGATAGACGAACTGATGAAAAACCTATCATTTAACGAATACGATCAAGAAAGTGCTATTTCGGGTCATCTTTCTGAAGAACTTGTGGTGGGGCATCTGTCTCGAAAACCTGCTCGAGCAGTTGATGCCACTTAGTGCTCTCTGAACTGGGCTGTGATTTAGTTGTAGGACTGCTTTGACCTTCACTCTTACCCTGTGAAAGAGGCTCCGAGTCTAGGCATTCTTCCGCGCCGTCACTTTCAGCATGAGCTATGTTGAGAGCCGCGGCTCTTTCTAATGCGTCTTTGTGTTCTTTTTCAAGAGTACGCAGCCTTTCCAGCCTCTGCACTTTCGGAGGTGTTGTGATCGTCTCACTGCTCCCTTCCTTCAAGACCTGCAATTTATTTATATGTATCAAATTACCATTCTACTGAAATCTTAAACTTCCCAATGCTCATCATGCTTGTGTGAGCATTTTAGAAAATCATTGAATCACAAAAGTAAATTTGGAAATGTACCTGTAAGGCCTTCTCTGACTCCCTTTTTATCCAAAGAATTGCATGATCTGACGTGGCATTACATGACAACACTATTTGTTCGAATCTTCCATCCACTGGAATAGCAGTTCTGACCTCTGGCGGAAATCTCCCACATCTTTCATAACAATAGAAGAATTTTCTCGGGTAAGGTTGGAGCACTTGATCAATTTAGCGAAAAAGTCAACGATTACCTGCAAAATTTCCTCTCTACAATATGATACATTCGTCCAGGTGCATAAAGTCTTCTTGCATCTCTAAGCTTTCTTCCTTCAGGTACGAACGTATCTTTCCAGCAAACAAGACACAACAAGCAAGGCAAGCTGTCCAAATCATCAACCCCTGGTTTAAGAGATCGTTACGACAAAAATAAACGAAATAAAAGCTGAAAGCTTATTGATAGAAGAATACCAACCAAAAAACTGACTTGAATATATCCTCCAACGGCGTGGCTGTTCTTGGCAAGAAATCATCCTGAAAACAACATTAATCATATCAAAATAGTCACTTAAATAACTACATGAAAACTTATCCCTCGGCAAGGTGAAACCTTTACCTGTAAGACAATGGAGTTAATGACGTCAGCATACTTAACTGCCAAATTAAGAGACATACATCTAGCAGGAGCCAAAGCATAACACTTAATCTTATCTCTAGGTATTCCCCCATATTGATCTCTATGATTAACAGCAATAACAGCCATTAAAGAAGCCACGCCAGACCCCAAAGAATGACCAGCAAACACTATACTATACTCCCTCCCATTTTCCTCCCATAAATTTCTCAAAGTCTCATTCTCTTCACTCAGAACCCAAAGAGCCGACTTAAACAACCCATGATGAACATAACCCCCATCAAACATCTGCATTCCCAATTTGTTATCAAGCAGCGTTTTGTAATCACTTTCCTTGATTAAATTCAGCCCACGAATTGCAACCACAATCTCTTTATGTGGGTGGTCTAGGTACACCATGTAAGGGGGGGCCCGGCCAAGGGTTTGCTCATAGGTGACCCGTTTGATGACGGATTTCGGGTAAAGATTAGGGGAAAGGATTTGTGAGTTTTGTAAATCTGTTTCGTAGACAGCTAAAATAAGGTTGCAGATTCGGGGGATTGGTTCGAAATCGTTGGGGGTTGCAGATGGCCAAGAAGCACTGTCATCGGAGCCTACATGAGTGCAGCGTTTCCAGGCCCATCTCAGGCAGCCGAGAATTACTACGCCTTCTACACAGGTGGCTGACATTTATTAGCTGTAAAGGCGAGAACTTTAGAAAAAGAAACGATGGATTGAAACTGGAAACTTGAAGAAGAAGGAAAAAAAGATGGGAACTTTGATGAGGAAAAGATTGGATTTTTATTTACAATTGGGGTTTGAGAATATGGATTTGTTCTTGGGTACAGGCTTAGGACATAATGCAGATCATTGTAATGATTTGAAAACTATGTTGTTTGGATTTATAATATACTTTTTGGCTGCTATTTTATTGTGTTACTGTTTTAAATCCTAGCAAGCTTCTATTTTGGACTGCAGTCAAAAGCTTTTAGAATCTTCCTTTTATTTCCTTTTTTGTCGTCTCAACATTCAAACAATTCATTAACCATAATTTTGTAAACTTCTCATGGGTTTTCTTAAAAAATTAATAAACACAAGAATGAGAAAATTATTTTTCATACTTGAAAACATATTTATTTTAATAAATAATGTTCCTTGCAAATTATTTAATCTACTTTTTTTGTGTTTGGTAGTGGTAAAATACACAAGAATGAGAAAATTAGTTTTCAAAAATTGAAAATAACATTCCTTTTGAGAAATAATGTTCCTTGCAATTTCTTAATCATTCATTTTTCTGTATTTATGAATTATTTTGCAATGGTGAAATAACGGAATTCATAAGCATATAAACAATAAAAAAATTTAACTATAACAATGTCGCTTTAAGCTGTAAAACAAACAATTTTAGCCATCTATTTGTTATCATGTAACTGTAAAATTGTGTATATTGAAATACTATTGATCAACAAAGTGTATAACATATCAAAACATTAATAGAACCAGAACAAAATAACCAATGAGAATATAAGTCAACTGTGATTGAGGTAAAATACAATTTGTTTTCCTAGAAAGAATGAGGGGGAAAAGAACAATCAGTGGACAATTAGGACAAGCAAAGAGAAAAATCAGCTTTGTTGGCTTTCTTAGCAAATTTTTATCTATTAAACAATCACATATTTCACAGAAAGGTCATTTTTCACATTAAAAAATATTATTAATATATGAAACAAAAAAGATAAAAGAATTTAAAAAAGAACATTCCCTTCTTCGAAATTAAGTTAGATATTTAATTTGGTGAGATTTTTCACTGTGAATCCGTGTTCAATGTCATGGCATTAATAAAAAAACATGAAAACTAGAATAATAATACATGACTAATTGCTTTCACATGTATTTTCATTACGATATTTTACCATTATATTTTAGAGGAAACATACTAATCAAAGTAAAAAATTAAAAATGCAACATAGAAGAGTAAAACCGAAAGACACCATTTATACTTTAAAGAACCACTTCATATAGTACTTACTTAGATACAAGTATGAAACTATTCAGTTAGTTACTTTATTTTCACATTGATACACCTATGAAAACTTCATAAACGATTCAATATATTTCAAGACATATCAAAAGCTATTCAAAACACATTTGGGATACAATCTAAACAAACTTTTTAATCACATGGCATACATGTTTAAATAACTTGAAATCCAATTTCAATATAAACTTGTGATGCACAATCAGAAAAAACTTCTAATACAATCAAGATAGAATCCATATACATTAAATACACACTCAAATACATTGAATATACAATTCAAGTACACTTTGACACTGTTTTTATTCAGACTTGCGATATACTTCTAAAATACTTTAGCCGCTCTTCATAAACAATTCTAGAATGTTTGATGCAAAAAAGTTCTCAAAACGAAAAAAATATATTTCTGATATGTACTTTTTGATTGAAATAAGTATAAGATATATATAAAGATAAAATTAAAGCTAATTCAAATTTAGTAATTTAGTTACTCTAAATTGTTATAAAAAGGAATGGATAACAAAAGTAAGATTTGTTATAATTCCTCAATGCATGAAAAGAAATTGTTTAAATGAATATAGATTGCAGAAACTTGACCATGAATAATTACATGGGCCATGAGGATTGGGGGCATGTTTTTGGTGTGACTTGCTGGTTCATATGGAAGTACAGAAACTTCCTCATCTTTGAAAATGTTGAAGGTGAGGTGGTGCATATTTGTTCCAAGATTGAAGGGTTTTGTGTGGCTTGGAATAGCGGGTGTGCTTTGATGGATGGTGTTATTGACAGACAAATTAGGGAATGGAGACTGATTTCTTGGTCGTCGCTGAATGGGGAGTGGGTTAATTTGAATTCTGATGGATTGGTAAGGGGATGCAATTTTCGAGCTTCAGTAGGAGGGTTGATAAGAGGGTATGATGGAAATTGGATTATGGGATATGAGAGAAATATTGGTGTATGTTCCATTTCCCGTGCGGAACTATGGGGGATTTACGATGGCTTAAGTTTAGCTTGGGATTGCGGCTTTAGGAGGGTCATTGTTGAGGTGGATAGCAAGTTTGCCTATGATGAAATCCAAAAGAAAGCTACTGCAGTTAATGATTGTTATACTCTCATCATTGGTATTAAAGACCTCTTGGAGAGGGATTGGATCGTGGCCTTTCAACATGTGTACCGGGAAGGAAATCGAAGCGCGGACCGAATGGCTAGCATTACTACGGACCTCCCGATTGGATTTCACGTCTTCGATGTTCCAGTTTCAAATATGCTTGAATTTGTTTTCCAAGATATTGCTGGGGTTTCCTTTCCTAGACTAGCTCTTGTCTAGTTTTTTTTTCTCTTTTTTAGATTACCAAAAAAAAAAATGACAATCTATCGGTAGATAGATTGAGAAGCATCTTAAAAAAAACCTAACAGTGACTCTGTAGGGAATTGTCATCGAAAACATAACCGCGTCAGCGGAATTACCGGTTAAGATTTTCTCAAATTCGAATGGGATCTTCTCAAGAACCAATGATAGGGTTTCAAAAGGATTTAAATTTTAATTAAATACTTACTTGATAGTCTCTTTAAAAGACGGATGCCATTAAAGCTCTCAAGTGGAAGCTCTCCAATCTCACGTGCACGAACTACTCTCGATCGGGATCGGTGCTAGCCGAATGGACGAAGAACAAAGACAATAAACTCCAAGAAAAATAAAATTCTAATTACCCCTACATGAGAAAACGTGAATGATGTATGTATGTGGCTGCCATATTCACAGTTTTATTTCATGTATTGGATTCGAATTAGGTTTCTTTTCTTTATTATTTGTATATTTATCCCTAATTAGTCAATTAGGTTTAGGTTTAATTTAATTATGAATTTGGCCCAATTAATTTTAAGTTTAATAATTAAACCCCATAGTTTAATTCATTAAACAAATTTAATTGCCAACTTTCATATTTTACAAATTAACCCATAAACAAAAATAAAGATTACAATTTAATCAAATAAATTGTCATACTACAAATTAGTTTAATTAACTAAATTTAGTTAATTAATAATTTTAGTATGAAATACTTTATGATTAAATTTATTCAATTAAATTATTTAACATATGAATTTATTTAGTTATCAATTAAACAAATACCATATGTAAATACAATTTAATCTATTTAATTTAATTTAATGAATAATATAAATTATATTATATTATACCATTAATTAAATTAATTTCTTGGAGTTACATAGATTATTCAATTACATTGACTTGACATGTCAATTAATTAATAATCGATTCTTCATCAAGTCTTGTAACATTGCATGTACAAGAAATCCCAGATCAGTAATTTTAAGTGCACGATCCTTTGGGTCTGTCCATATGTTGGCAATGAGATTCACCCATAGACTGTAAGCGGATTATAGCAAACTATTACAGCCGTCAATTGGGACAGAATACAGCCGTCTATTAAAGATACTGAACCCAGTAGTTATCTCACAAAGTCCTTTGCCAGCTGACATCAATATGATGAACAAGAGGCATGGTGCTTGTCACCTCTTATGCAGTTCATCGTATTTCTTGATCTAGAACAAAATGATACTATAAGTCAACGACTTATTTGACGTCATTATCACTTTTATTCATCAAGTGGCCGGTGATTCATTTCGATTTATCAAATCGAATGGCAATCCTATCACTTCAACGCTACTACTAATGTGGTCATGAAATATACCGAGCATACCCGTACTTGTAATCCAATATTTAAGGACCCGTTAGTAATATACTATACCATACTCAATTCCACATCCGTAATAAGTTGAAATCAAGTCTGAGAACAATTGAGACCTACTCAGCAAATTGTCTATGACATACAACCATGTGACTTTGTTGTGTGGATCGGTCCAGCCCCATGTTTTCAACATGTGCCCATGTTCATGATCTACTTTACCAAGTGACATAGCAACTACATTGCTATAGATCATCCAACA
>CATIWQ010036757.1:0-24668 GCA_949673415.1 Euphorbia schlechtendalii
GATACAACTCTTCGTATGGATAGACGTAACCCTTCGAACTCTATAAATAGGGCTCCAAAACTTACAATTTTGTGTAATCAAGCAGAGGGAAAACATTAGAGTGCATGAGAGAGATATAGTGTGTGTATAGATAGAGAATTCACAACGTTCATAAGTGTTAGCAAGAAAATGTTTAAGTGATTCGAATCCTTGTTTTAATCACTAGATTTCTCTATATTCTCGAGCGATTATTGTATAAGTGTACTTGTAAATCACTTATCAATAAAAGTTTTTGTTCTTCAATATTCGTTTGTTCGATATTCGCAAAGAATAACATCCTAGCGGAGGTTTTGTACGGGCAGAGACCGAACTCAAAGTAGATGCAAGAATTGCAGGAATTGACAACTCCCATTAAAGAGTGGATACGATTTGATCAACTTTAGCTTTCACTTGCATACCTTACAACTTTGCTTTACTTTCTACTTATAGTTTCTATTTCGAAGTTTATGATATGTCTATGTGTCATAATACATATTTCGTGTTGAGTCTTTTATATTAATCAAGTTATATGCCTTTGAGTTAACTTTAAGAGTAGTTTCGGGGTTAACGAGATTGTGTATAATAATTGGATCTGTGATTTTAACACTGTTTAGTGTGCCAACATTTTTGGAATGGTAACTTGCTAAATGTGGCTATGTGAGAGCGACCCATACTAAGCATAGTAATATTGTTGACCAGGTTAATATAATCGTTTTAATTCGTTTGCACTAGATTTAGAAAAGTCATTTCATGTGTTGCTCTGTGGTGAATCATTGAAAATCTGTGTGTCTAGAATCGATTATGTTAAATTAGTCTAGGGAACGTAATAACGTTGTTGAACTTGCATGTTTTCTTTGTTATACTTATTTCATAGGAAAAATATATATATTTAGAATCTCTAGTCTTTCATACATATATCTATACATTCTTCATTCTAATCCTCCCAACTAAAATCCAAAAATATTTTATTTTCTTTATTCCGTTTTTCATGTTGATCTTTAGAGCTAGTCCTTCCCCATGGGATAGATATCTTTTAAAACTACATTGTAACTGTATACTTGCAGTGGTCACCATTTTTCTATTTAGATAAGCGGTACTGACAACACCTGTTCGTATTTTGAACTTATATCTTATCAGTAGGAAAGTGGGAGACCAGGTTTTTGACTTAATTATTAAATAATTAATCCTAGGAGTTATTAAAGTCAAAACCTTGCGAACATTTACTGAGTAATTAATTAAGTTATGGCTTAGAGTAGGAAAAGTTTAGTTGAGCTTAGTATTACATAGTTTATAAAATATTTACTCAACTGTGCTAAGTTAGCTTTTTGTGAGAAAATCTGTACACCTTTTTAGAGAATTAAATGACACATGTGCTACTAATAGTTTCTGTGAGAAATGAAATATTCCTTTTATGCTTTTCAAGAGAAAAGGCACTGAAATTAAAAAAGATATTCTAGTGGTCTTCACAAACAAAAGGTGTTAGTATGGAATGTTGGAGATTCCTCACTAAAATCTAAGATAAAAAGAATCCTCTGACATTCACCACTTCTTAGTATCTCCACGCAACTTTACAACGTTAGCAAATCAATGAATTACAGAATTCCAAGCTGCATCTCGCTCACCTCTCTATCAGAATAGATTTCTTGAAGACAAACAAGTTTTTGACACTTTGGGATAACGAATTAATCTCGCACTTCAATGTTCGAAATCTCTATCTCTAAACATCCTAGAATTTATCTCCAAAGGGAAAATTCTAAAGATTTGATGAGAAGAGATATTGAAGAGATGTCAAAATTAGAAGTTTGCAACAACTAATTCCAAGACCTTCAACTATAAATAGAAGACTGGAGGAGACGCTCAAACTTGGTGAATCACCTTGAATTTCTCTAAGAGCTTAAACTTTGTTCAAATACTTTCAGCTTCAAGAAATTCCAATTCAAGCAATAAGAAAACATTCATTGTCAATATCTATTTGCAATAGAGAGAATAACACTTAAGATTTAACATTGTAAAGGATTCAACATTTGTATAAGTTGAATTCTCTATTCGAAACTTTTATTGAATTTTGAGTGTCATCTTAGGAAGGGTACCTAAACTATGTTCGAGAGGTAGTTAGAAAGGAAGGTACTTTCTATAAAATCTTCTACCCACTTTAAAGGCTTCTCCACCTGAAGAAGCAATGAATCACTAGTGGATTAAAGCTCTAGAATAGAATTTGAGGCCTAGAGGTAGGCTAGGGGCCGAACCAAGATAAAATTCAAGTGTTGAAGTTCTAACATTATCTTTGCCTTTATCGCGTCTTCTCATTCATCATTCTTTCTACTCTATTAGTTTTTCTTGAATAACCAATCCATGCTGGGTAAAGCACTCAATAAGCAATTGAAGATAAACTATACTAGCAAAGCTGAGCAGTTTATAGTTTTTAGACCTAGCTCAGCACGAAACATTCAGCATGTTAACTTGGTAAATAGAATTTTTACAAATCTTAAAAAGAAACCAAGAACTACATTCACCCCCTTTGCTATTTAGTTAAGCCGTTTAAGACCAACACCTTTTAGGGTCATATGAAAGGTGCAGCCAGAATCAAGAATCCATGATTCTTGATCCATGTCTTAACCTGCAGTCAAGGCTTCTATGTCTTCTAATTCAGGAATGTTATTCACAGCACCTCCCACATTATTATTATTATTATTATTATTATTATTATTATTATTATTATTATTATTATTATTATTATTATTATTATTAATATTTTGCTTAATTCTTTCCCTACAAAATCTTCTATGTGACCAATTTTATTACAGTGATGATAAATGACATTTTTTAGGTAATTAGCCCTATTATCACTATTTTGAGAATTTGGGTTATTGCTCTACTTAGACTTCTTTTTCTTTCCCTTTTTATCAGTGAAATTTTTATCCTTGACGTACGAAGCATCATGTGATTCACCCTTGGTTTTATCACCTTTAATTTCAAGTTCCCTCATCCTTAAAGCATTTATAATATCATCAACTTCCAAAGTTTCTCTACCATATTTCAAAGCATCCTTAAAATTCTTATAGTTATCACTACTAGAATTTTAAAGAAGTATAGACTAATTCTCATCAGATATGACCTCAGAAGTATTTTCTAAAATAATGATAAGTTTTTAAAAATCATCATAGTTCTCATCAATAGTTTTAAAGGGGTTCATCTTGAAACAAAAAAAATTTTCCTTTAAAAAGGACTCTTTAACCAGGTCTTTAGTCATGTGCAAGGATTTAAGTTTTAGCCACAAAGTTGGAGCAGTCTTTTCATTCCTAACCCTTCTAAGCACAGAAACAATCAAGTTTAGGATAATGGTGGAGTAAGCTTGCTCCATCATATCCTCTCTTTCCTCATCTGTTAATACTAAAAAGTGCCTTATGACACTTAAGTTGAACAAGAACAACCCTAATTTTAGCTTTCTACAAGGCAAAATAACATTTACCATCAAATTTCTCTAAACTTACATTAGCAATTGACATCTTAACCAAGAGCAGATTATAAACACAACAAGCAAGTAGGTATGACTTTATTTTCAAAGGAGACTGAATAATCTTAGCACAACAAACAAGAGTGACAGAAGAAATAGTCAAGGTTTGAGAAAGAGCTACATAATCAAGAAGCATACCACAATAGAGGATTATGAGGAAAGATGTTACCTCGAATGAATAAATTTTCACCTAGACATAAGATTTTAGAGAAAGGAGACCAACAGTTCCAGAGAGCAAGAGATTTCCACCGAGTCCAATAAAGATAACCCAAAAACAATTGAGGTCAAATTGAATTCCCACAAGAAGACAAGAAACAAACAAGTCAATGGGTAAACAATGACTTGTAACAGACTTGATAAATATCACAAGCGAGATCAGAAAACCCTAAATTGATTTCAAGCGATTTGAAATAAGATCTTAAACATGAAAAGCTCGCTCTGATACAAATATGTGCAATTTTAAGCCAAGTTTCACAGTTTTGACAACATGTATGTAAACAAAGATGTAAAAAAAATAGATCCAACACAAAGAATTTTTACTTGTTTCCTGCTAGCCTAGTGATGGGTGTGAAGTCATTGCAAGGTGCAAGGATTTTCGGTGACTTTTATAGATCGACAAAAGAAAAAACACCAAAATTTTACAAAATTACAGCCCAAGACTTTTAGTCTTTCTCAAACTCAAGAATGAAACAATACAGATTCAGATGAATCGTGACAACATAGAGAAAAGACAAGATGACCATTTATTTCTTCTTAACAAGAGAAGAAATAACAGAAACACAGTAAAACAAAAGCAACCAATACCAAACTAACCAATAACCTCTGGATCTTGATTTTCGCAAGCTACTTTAGCTCTCTTTCAATCTTCAATCCAAGCAGGCTACCTTATGTTACGTCTTAACCAAAGTTGCCATTACAAAGACCTTCTAAAAGTTTACGTTTTACAAGAAAGGAAGAAAACAAAGAAGAAGAAGAAGCGGATTCAGGTCTAGATAGAGAAACAGAAAACTCTGAAAAATGAGAAGATAAAGAGAGAGAGATGTAAAGGTTATTTATATTGGTAGAGTTTTAAGGGAAGCTGGGCTTAGGAGAAATGAATGGGCAAAGCAAAAACCGTAGTCTTTTAAGAGAGATTCAATAGGGAAGTTTGCCAATCCATCAACTTTGGGACAACAGGTGGAGCAGTCATTTCTTGTCCCTCTTTATTACTGAAAACTTGGGATATACCCCAGCTTGGAAAGCCATCGATTTTGTTACTGTTGCTACTACTAACACATTACCACATGCCTGCTCTAATTTTCTTTCAACATTTCTTCATGTATCTGCTCCACACGTTCTTGCATTTTGTAGCAATTGATGAGAATATCCACTATGATTGGTGGTTTCTAATGTTTTTGGTGGGGGATTGTTGAAGCAGAATCTTTATCTCCATGGCTTTTGAATCCATTGTTCAATGCTCTGCAACATCCAATGCTGTAAATCCATTCGTACATTAAACTCATTTTCCTGTATATTAATGCTTTCTGAGAGCAAGTACTTTGTTATATGCTCAAAATAAGTTAATGAAACTAATCCCAGTTAAATTTTTATAAGAAAAGCAAAAACTTGTGAAAGCAATGATTGGTAAAAAAAGGTCAAATGCGTAACTTCGGCAAAGTCATCCATCACCCACAACTTTTTAAACAAATAAGGAGTTTATTTGTTATTTTTTATGGTCTTTTGTGACTTTCATTTTGTGATTTTTCTTTTTTTTTCTTTTGAATTTATTTTGTTATCTTTCTTTTTCTTTTTAAAAAAATTGAGTTCAGCTTCCACAGACTTAGCTTTATCCAAAGAAAGATACATTTTACCTTTTAAACGTTCAGCTTCTAGTTGAAGAGAGAAAAGTTACATATTTAAACAGTCAAATCAACCAGATTCTGACTTGTAATATTGAAGGGAGCTGTATAATTTTTTCAAACTTTAAGGGTAAAATGTAATACTATGAGTGGGAGGTGACACATAAGTTTTTAGGTTAAGTTTGGGAGTACGGTATGAAAAATAATTAAAAGTTGCATTATATACCTCGATTTGTTTGAAGATAACAGCAAGACGAAAAACGGTGTTGCCGTCATCATCTATGCCATTTACAAGCTCAGAACCTTCACCTGTCTTCACCAGCAATTTCAAAGCTTGTAAGTTGTTATATTTGACGCATAAGTGCAAGACTGTCCCTCCATTCTCCACCTTCTCTCTGATTGATCTGGGACGACTTCGCACCATTTCTAAAACAACATCATTTCTTCCTTTCATAACTGCCAAGTGAAGTGGGACCCTTCCCTTGTGATCACGCGAAAGCAAGCATCTGGACGATTATGCAACAATTGTTTCGCAATAACAGTGAAGCCCTTCTTCTCACAAGCCCAGTGAAGAGGCACCCGACCAAGAGAGTCCAACTCGCCAGCTAGTTCAGGCTTGAGATTAATAAGTGCTCGAGCCAAATCAGAGTGGCCACGGTTAACTGCAATTTGTAGAGGAGTTTCGTTGAGAAAAGTAACAACAGAAGCCCTATTAAGGGCCAGTGCATCTTCTCAATTCAATCTTCTTAACGCAACCACATCTCCCGGCACTGATACTTGGTAAAGCATAGGAAGCTGACCATCGTTTTCGACCCTAATATTTAGGGTATTTGCTTCGGGCATTTTGTATCAGAAGTTGAAAAACTAGTGGTTTTGGTGATGAATGCTTATACTAGGTAACAGCGAACGGCTTCTTTATATAACACTTTATGTATTATTTAATTTGCAGCAAAAACAAAAACGTAGACTTAGAACAAAGGCAAGTCTTCTTATATTCAAAAAAACTAAAATTAGGTGAAGCAGCATAGTTCAGAAGAGTACAACATCGTATGGATACACAGTGAATTTACACCAATCAAAACAATCAAACATGAGGCGGCTAAGTGTTTATAAATTAGTAATATGAGTAGGGCATAGTTCAGAAGAGTACAACATCATATGAAGGGACTGTGAAATTTACAACAATATCGAAATGAAGCAGCCATTGGATTTGGATTTTCGCAAAGACTAGTAATTGGAATACAAATCTTAAAGACTAGCTAGTAGAATCCTAGTAGAGCCATCAGCAAAGAATAGTAGCAAAAACTTATTTAAAAATAATGCGGTCTCATATATGTATAATAGATATAGCTTTAGTTTGATTCATAAAATAATGAAATTAAATGGATACCATATTAACTTTAGTGGAAAACAAGAATATATATTATTAGTAGCCAAATGATTAGCACCCACAGTTTTACAATTTTATTTTATTAACTCTAGTAAAAAAACAAGAATATATTATTAGTAGGCCAAATGATTAGCACCCCTAGTTTTACAAAAAGAAATTTGAAGAAAAAATATATATTTCTTTAAGACTGAATTATGGAGTCAAAATAGTAAAAGAATCTACATGTAATTACATGATTAAGAAACAAATCTTATCATTTTGGATGATAAGAAAAAACTTAACTTAAGAGTAAGAAGACATGCATACACAACAAAAAAAACATAAATAAAAGTTGCAGTTATGTCATAGCATAAACCAGATTTCAAATTTAAAAAATTTCTCCACAAATATATTTTTGAAATAAATAAATAAATAAATAATATAGATAATTACCTAAATCTCTCCTAAAATTCCAAAATCCCTCTCACCCCTCTTCCCATCTTCTCTCTTGTCGATGGCGTTCTTCACAGTTCTAAGGTTACAAGATTGGATTTAAATATTTATATTGAAGTAATTATTAATTTTTGTTGCTTTAAATGTTATAAAATGTGACATAAGAGATAATGCTCGCAACTGGGTGTTTTATGAGCTATAGTGTTAGGGAAAGCATAACTCTTTACACTTTTTTTGAAAAATTCAAGGGGAAAAAATAAAAACCCCCAGGCGCTTATATGTATAATATGTATATTAAATAAAATAAAGTGCCAATTTCAAGTTGAAATTAAACACAAAGTTAGCTACAAGCAAGCAATGAATTCTGAAAATTAAATGAATCAAACACTAGGAACCTTATATATCGCCTCTTATATTTAATAACAAACCAACAAAGATAAATGTTCGTAATAAGGTGATCTTCTGAGCTCAATAGGCCCTCAAACACGACCTTATTTCATCACTTCCATAAGGACCAATCATTGCAAAACCATAGTGTTGTTCCATAATCTCAGTTTCGTCAAGATCTAAAGTGAGACCTCCATGAGAGTAAAAAATCATAGCTTGACAGAGGCATTGTTACAGACATACCTAACAACCCAAACAATTTCCTCCAAACACGATAACTCCCCATACAATGAAACAAAGCATGATCATACGTCTCTTCATCCTCACAAACGAGCATTTACCATCCAGAACACTCTCGCGTCTTCTTCAAAACAAAAATGACCTTGTCAGTAAACATGCATGGAACAATGGACATCCAAAAAATTGTATTTTAATCACGATACATGTGTTCCAAATCAACATAATATCAGTAGCAGGGGTCATCCAATGCATCGATTGATAAAAAGCAGTTTTCTTCCATAAAAAATTTCATTTTCTGATGTTGTCCCATGTCCAAAATAGTCTCATGCCTTGTAACCAATGAAGGGTATGCTTTTAGAAATCTAAGCCCGAAGATGAATGCACTTTTCGGGATCCAAAATCCTTAGATTACTTTAAAAAAAACCTCGAAAACGTTGCTGCCCCAAAAGGAAAACTACACCCATGTTCACTACGTCGTAAATGACCTATCGCAACCAAAATGGTTGGTGTTACTTTGAAGTGTTGCGATTTTTGAATAAAAAAATGATTTTTCCAAACACATTTCAAAAGGTGTTGCAATAGATATTTTTATTGATCAAATATACTTTCTTCGTAACATTTTTAATCCAACCGTTGCTTAAAGTTCTGTGAATAGTGAAAACTTGAAGGGCGGGAACTCTCCCCCTAATTAATTGATGAAAAAAATAAAAAATTCAGTAAAAAATATATAAATCACAGATATTCTATCATCTCCTCTCCCTCCCTCGTTACGCGTTTTCTTTGAAAAAGATCCTAAAAAGATCCTTCTTCTTTATTAGGGAAAACGATGAATTCTGCTTTTGCAAATCAGAAAGGCAACCACCTGGAGATCTCGCTCTTGAGGAAGAGAAAAAGATAACCTATGTTTTCCCTTGTTTTCCTCTTCCCTATCCAATTCTCGCTATAGATGAGGAACTTGTTATAGCGTCTTCTTCAATCGACGTTGGTATCGTTTTCTGGGACCTCCATATAGGTGCCGAGCAGCCTCGCTATAAATCCTGTGCCTCTACTTCTCACGGCCTTATTTGCATCGAAAACCACTTCCTTGCATCTTCTTAGATGCGCGATGCTTAGGCTTCTTCAGATTCAATCCTCTATTGGTCCTGGTTAAGGTATGCTTATACACATCAATTGTTTGATCTAATTCCTTCATCAAATACTAAAATTTTTTAATGTGTTTTCATTTATAACCTCAAGTAGAGGTCAAGAGCTTCCCCGAGGAGCCAATAAAGCCACTAGTTGCTAACCACAAAGGCAAATACATTGTTGGCAGTGGTTTATTTGGATTTATGTACTTTTGGGAGGTGAGGTCTCCTTCTGTTTGAAAACATTGGCCTATACCTGTAAAATATGGACCTATAATCGAATTAATATAAATTGTAGAATTTAAATATGCCTATCTTGAATTTTGAATATGTTTTTTTTTAATGGAACATAGGCCTTTAAGTTTTATCTTAAATCCGTAGGTTATATTGCCTTGTAGTTCTTTGAAGGTTGACTTGTTTTCAATTTTTTATGCTTGTTATTCTTTATTTATAATGGTTTGTTTGCATTTCTCTGTTTTTATTGCTGCTTTTTAAGTGTTGTGATCGTAGCATGTAAAAGTGGCAGCCCTTTAGAGAAATATTAGTTGGACATGTTTGAGGATCTTTAGTATATGTTGTTAGATGTAATAAGTAATAATTGGAACTTTCTGGTATGCATTTATGAGTTCTTGTCGGTCTATTTAACATGTATATTTACTCTTTTCTCTTCACTAGCACTTACTTGATAAACTATTGTTCCCAAAATTCAAAAACGGTCTCATATTGGGGTACAAGTGGTGATGTGATACTAATTTTTTTATTCATTTAGTGTCAACAGCATCAGGAGAATTGTTGGATGTTGTTTCATATTCATATTGGTAATCCCATAGCATAATAACGAATAATCTTATTAATTTGATACTTTGTTCAAATTCAACTGAAATCGAATAGTGGTTGTGTAAGCATGCAACTAAGATCATTGATTTAAGCCATTATTGTTGGTTTATATGTTGTTCTTGAAATTGTTACATGTTTCATGATAAAAAAAGAAATTGTTACATGTTTCATGATAAAACAAGAAATTGTTACATGTTTCATGATTTTTCTATACTTGTTTCGTGTTGCATTTATGTTGTTGGAAATGTTTATATGTAACATTGTTTTTTAATAACATCATATTTAGAAATGTTGTATCACATTTATTATTTATAACATAGTATCATATTTCAGGCTCTTGTAAAAGATGGAAGACATCCCATTAGGTATCTTCTCTAGCCACGTTGTGGGTTAAGTTAAACGATTTCATATGAAGCTTTGTATGAATATTGATGTATTTCGGTTTAATGCATCTTCTCACCTATTTGAATTTCTCTTTCTTATTTCTTTAGCAGGGTCAAGCAATCTCGGGTCTATCCTCTAAGAAATATAGGTAGTACCTTTCTACGGCTCCTACTAGGAATCATCATTACGTTAGCCATGGCTCTTCTGGTGCCCTTCCAGCCAATGAACATACTCGAACAACAACTTCTGATCCATCAATAGGGAGGAAAGTGTGTACAAGATGGCCTGAGGATAAAAACTTCTGTGAGGCTGTTATAACTGATTACAACCCTACTGAGGTATTATGTTTAGGGGGGTAATTCCCATATGATTATTTCTTTCTACCATCTTTAATGGAATTTAAATCTTGGGTGATATGAGTGCTATGCTATCAGATGAGAGTGATGTTAATTCTATCTTAAGAAACCTTAATGAGTGTATTTTATATGATTTATATGTATTTTGTATGTTTCTACAATGTGATTTTTAAAGGAAAGCTGAAATATTTTGAGTGGGGCTGTTACACTAGGCATTTTAATAAGCATGAGTTCTATCTTGATTTTGTAGAAATTTTTGTGTGATTTCAATAGTGTAGAAGAGAAGTGTATAATTTAGTAGAGGGTATCAAAAGGAAGTTAGCTTATTGGAGTATATTAATATTTTTTATAAGCTGAAGTTGAATGGCTTCATTCACTTGCGGTTAAATTCATTTATCAAATTACAATTTTCATTTTTATATCCATGTTATATTGACCATTGGCACTGTTCATATTTTTTAATGGCAAGATTATTGTTTGACAGGGCAGGCATACGCTAGTCTATGATATAAATACTACTAATGAGACATGGTAATGAGTAAATCTCAAAGAGGTAATCTTATTGTGTATTCCTTTTTTGTGTTCACTTGTTTATTTAAATAACTACTAACTTTGTGTTTCCATTTGAACAATTGATATAAATACATGTTCCATCAAATAGTTTTTAGCATTGCTTTTTAAGTTGCACACAGCCCATTACTAGCAACGTTGTGATGTTTGACATAATTTAATCTTTGAGCAGAACTTGGACTGTTAAACTAATTTTTCTTTTTAAGGAACTTCAACTTTTATGATTCTGTTTTTGAGCTGGGGGCTAAGTGGATGTTAAAGGTTTATTTGTTGTTTATTCTGGGACTATACCAATCCAAACCTTCTTATTGCTCCTTTTACTATAGATGGATCTGGTCTGGTAATGTGCCAACAACAATTATGACATGTGGCTTTCATAATATCTTTTATGCCTCTTGATTTGCATGTTTCGTATGCTTTTTGGGCTTTGAATCTTTCGACTTTATATATTTATTAGTCTTACTTGTACTATTGTAATTCTATTTTCAGGCTTTTTATCCAGTATTCTTCTTTAAGGGTTCATTTTGGTTCTTCTCTCTAACAAGCTAAAGTACACAGAAGTGATTGAAGAGCAATCTGATTTAAACCTCTGTGATTATTTTTGTTTACAGGATACTGATTCGGCAGCTATAAGATACAAGGAGACGATGTGTATGATAGGCTGGATGGTTTTGAGATTCACGAGTCACTGAAGGTAGTGATATTTTTTATGCAAAAGAAAATACTTGTTAAACGAAACGTACAATTTGAAGATGTGCATTGCCAGTTTTCTGTCCTTTTATGTTTCTAAAAAACAACTCTTTTATCAAGGATGTTGAACTTAAACTCTCATTTATTTCCTCCCTATTATTTACATACCCACAGCCAGGGGATCCTTTGATTCTCAGTGATGCGAAACTCAAGAAGCACTTTACCAAACCTCTACCACGCTACTCTGAAGGGTGGTTGGTATGGTACTTTTATCTACTATGAATAGTAACATCATTTTTATATATCTTCTTTGTTAGTGATTTGAATGGTTGTTGGCAATTATTCTTGTTATGCTCTGAGGCTTACTAGCCAATGTGGCGGAACTAAATTTGTATTTTTTATGTAGGTAGCCACCAATCCAAGTGTCATTGATGGATGCAATTGTAAGAGTTCTTTCATGGTGAAACATTGACACGGGTAAGCCATTTCACACACATTAGACTATTAGAGCAAGTTTGATTTGGTAGGGCTCCCGTTGAATTATTTGTAGAATACAGAGCAAAAATTGTAGTTTTTTACTTGGATAAAAAGCATGTTCAGAGCTGCTGCATTTTGCCTCTCCTGGTGCAAACTAAACGGGAACTTAGAAACTATTGAGATTGATTTTATTACTTAGAATTAGACAATATCATTTTATTACTTATCTGTTTGTCTCTCAATTTACTGAATCTTCTCTTTTAGGTTATTTTTATTGGCATTTTTCTTATTTTTGGCTTTGATCAATAATTTTTTTGGCTTGTGCATTAGTACCTTTGGGTAATTGGTTGAACTTTCATACTACATTGCAATGCTTCTATATATGTAAATTTTTGTTTGGTAAATCCCTATGTCTATTGCTGGTTTTTTTAAGCGTCAAATAGATCTGGTTTTTAGAAGCTCGTAAGGTTCTTGCTTGTGCATCAGTACTTATGATTGATCGGTGGCTGGTCTTTCAATGAAATAAAGTTTCAATTTTGACCATTTTATTAATAAAAATATGGCTGAAAATATCTCATGCCAATTTCTATGATATTTTATTGCTCAAAATATAAATAAAAAGCATGGACCAGTGGTTGTACACATTGAGATGATTTGCATTAGTTTTGTGTTGTATGCCTGATATATTTAGCATTTCATGCTGCCCTATTTTGTTTTGTGATTTTTCCTTGATATAAACATCTTCAATGAAGTATTTTATATTGTTTTAGTCATTATTTATCCAAATCAGCAATATCAATGCATTGTCCCTTCTTGCAGTGATTCTGGCATTGGTATGACACGTCGGGAATTAATTGACTTTCTTGGCACAATTACGCAAAGTGGAACTACTAAATTTCTAAATGGATTGAAGGTCAACCATCTTTAACTATTTTATTGTTGTTTCAAGTCCTTTTGTTTGGGTTACTTGATGGACTTAAAGGTCTTATGTTCTCTAATAGGATAGCAAGGATGCTCGTGATGATAACAATTTAATTGGTCAATTTGGTATGGAACTCTACCTCACTTCACTAACGATTCCAAGATCCTACCTGGAGAAAGACTTAGGAAACAACAAAAGTAGTTGCTTATGAAGATGATAAGAGCAATTTTTCACACGCATGACAAGTAGTTTAAAGTTCAGATGTGTAAAGATCGGTTTGAGAATATTTTGGAAACACTATATATTTTTAGTAGCGATATTTATAGTTTGTATAGTAATATGTATTTTTTAGTTCTTGTTCGAATTTGTATACAATTGAATATTATGTATTATAAATTAATTTTAAAAAATAAATTTCATGTTTCTGAATTATGACATCAATTAAGTGTTTTACAAATGTGATACAATAAGCGCAAAAAATGTTTCAAATGCGAAGTAAGTGTTTTTAAAAAAGTTTTGAGAATACTGGACATGGTGTTGCATATATGCTAAAAGTGTTATAATAAAAGTGTAGCGAAAAAATAATAAAAGTGTTACGAAAAAAATTAACGGACATTAATGTTGACGGTGATAAGTATTTTTTGCAACACAACATAAGGCTTTGCAAGTACTAAAAAAGTGTTGCGAAAAGTCACTTGTCGCAACATATTTCTTAGTGTTGCAGAAAAAAAAATGTGTTGCGAAAATGACATTTTGCAAGGGAAGCATCACCAATGACTTTTTTCACGAAAAAGTGTTGCGACAAGTGCTTTCGCAACACTTTTGGCACTTTAGGCAACATTTTTTCATTATTGCGACAGACCATCTATGGCATAGTAGTTGCACCAAACAACCCTTATGTTACACACATGAAAAAGGTTCGAAAATAACAAACTAGTAATTGGTATGTTGTCCAATTATCATGTAAAAGGAACACTCATCTCCCTTTCCCATAATCACCCTCACACTTGATCAAAATAAACTCCAAAACACCACATTCTTCACACAACAAGATAGAATATCCTTCTAAACATGGGATAGACACCTAGTTCATGGCCTTCAAGCGATGCCCATGATGTAAAAATTAGACATGATGTATGCCTTAGAGGAAATTAGAGCAATATATCTTTATTAGTGACTAATATACAAACAGTTTCAAATTATTGTTTATCAATAGTAAGGCATATTCTTTATATATCGATGACTGTTTCTAAAATATGTATCTCGCTAGTATTATGTATTTGCTATCATGTATATGTTTATGTTCATTGATATAATAAGATAAAGTTTGTGACTATTTCATAGCATGAAAAGTGAGAGGACATAGTTGGAGCTATGTAGAGTGAGAACTGCACATATATGCAATTATGAAAAGATTAAATATCCTTAGTCATAGTTTCTTTGAGACTGGAAACAATTAAGTGGATAGACTAGCATGTGTAGGCTTACTCCTTGGATTTGATCCAAGCAGTCGATCTCATGAGTTGAAGGTGGTACCTTGAGTTAATACATGAATGTTTTTGGGTAATACATTTACGACCGCTATAAGATAGACACTCAGATATAACTATATCCATGTGTTGGTGTCATGTCTTACTGCAGTAGTAGTACAAGTATCCTTAGAATTGAGATACTGGTTACTTTGTGTGGGAGGTGATATACTTTGGGTCATACTTATTCATATCTTGGTGATCAGAGGGATACGAGAGATTACAAGTATAGTGATGATCGTTCATCAGCAAGCCGAGTAGTCAAAATGGGATCTATCGCTTTTGATATTGTGATATAATGAGAGTATTACCTTAAGGCCTCTTGTTAAAGTGACACACTCATAAACCTCTAATTAGAGTATGAGATTGATAGAACAAGTTTCTAGTCAATCTCAGTACATAATGGCTTAGTGATGTTCCTTATGAACAAGTCTAATTCCTGGATAGGTACAACTATTACATAAGCTTACACTTAATCTGAGCTCAATAAACTAGTTGGTACTTAACTTGATGGAAGAAGTGTATTGTACTAGTTACCGTAATAGAACTGGATCAAGTCACAGGAATGTGACATTTCAAGTATCGAGGGATTATATACCTTTGCTAGAAATCCATTTGATCATCAAAAGTTATCGGATTCCATATTATATTGGAATGGTCGAGCCTAAAGGTTCTCGGATAGGAAGCCAAGTTTAGGTTAACCTCTTGCGGCTCTATACTTTGGGATCCTATGAGGTTACACACATTTGGTCCTTACGGACTAAATAAAGTTATAGACGGGGTCTATATCGAGATTAAAGGGAGAGTCAAACTCGTTTTGGATGGACCATTAAGTCGGACCAAATAATGTTTAAAGAGGATTTGGGAAAATTGCACGAGTGGAGTAAAGGGAATTGTTCATGTTACGAGTGGGCTTTGCGAACAGTGATTGTTTTGGGTGGGGTCTGCGTAGTAGCATGCTCTAGTGCAAGGCTTACACATGTTGTTGGATACAGGCTCACCAACAAGCCCACAAGCGAGTCTTACGAGAACTCCCCAAATGGGCTTCCCTTTGAGGCCACATAAAGCCCATCGAAGTGGGCTATGTACGGGGTTGACCCGTGTGGAGCATGGAGCTCCACGTGGTAACCTGTATGGGATGGAGAATTTCCCCATCCCATATTGGAAATGAGGGGAGCATTTTTGCTCCCCTCCCACTATAAATAATAGCCTCAACTCCTCTTTTCGTGCATCAGCTCAGCCTTCTTCTAATTTTTGACTCCTTTTCTTCATGAGTTTTTGTGAGATCCTCCACGAGTTTCTTCACTTTCACAATAATTCTTTTGCAGGTTTATTCCTATTTTGGATAGAGCCTTCTTGGTAAATTTTCAAGTTGGTCTACGATCGGTCTAGCAGCTGGTTGTTAACTAACAAGATCTCCCTCTACGTGTGGTTTTGGTTAGTGGGGTCCGTGTGGACTAGTCATAAAGGCCGTACTGGTTTGGAGGCTTGTGCTAACAGAGTGCTGTCCAATTGGTCTAAGAGATTTCCACATTAAAGGGGAGGGCACGCATCAAAAGGTAATGCTCTAATATTAGATGCTCGGCTTCTTTTATTAAGTTTTATAAACCTATAAACATCTATGGAACGTTTCAATTGAGATTATGTCAATCATGCCATACTTAGGTGATCCATTAGGGTTAATCTTTAGTTTTGAAATTCCACCGTGCAAGTTCTCATGTTTAGTAACTGCCTTAATTAACCAATAGTGGAATCACAACATGCCTTTTGCTATGTATGATTGATGATAATATATTGAAATGAGATTTTGTACTTATTGATTAAAGTATACTACGAATAAATTATTTTTCAATTCTTGTTATAGAAAATGATGTGATAACTTGATTAAGGTTTTGTTCAAACTTATTCTAGGTGATTATCATATAAATTAACAATGTTTTACACATGTGTAAATGCTTTAAATTGAGGGTCGTCTAGTATTTCACTCGATTAAAAGAACGAACTCTTTAAATCATAATTGTCTATGGTACAACAAATTAAAGTGCCTGTAATTATTTCAGTAAGGATTGGATTTGGCTTCTCATTTACTTTAAGGGGGCCTCTCTTGCCTTTAAATCTCCATCGGTATTAGGTTCAAGTGTAACTAATGGACTTTTATAACTTTATTGATTTCTAGTATGGGAATTGGATTCCTAACATGGTTTACAACTGTGTTTTAAGTTGTTAGATTAAAACTTATAGTCATAGGTGCAAGAACTTAAACATGGACCTTGTTTATTATGCATGCTATGTGAAATATTGGCATAATGGAATGATTATGATATATCAGTCTTGAGCATGATCCCTTAGATTAATAATTCTAAATATCCTAGAATTATTATTATCATAATTATATCCATCGTTAAGTCTAGAATAGGGCAAGAACAGTAGCACTAATAAAATCCCTACAACAATATTAAGGTGGTAAATTATCTTCCTATCATAAGTAGTGATACAAACCTTATTAACGGATGTAAGGACATGTAAAACATGCTTTCTCTAAACATGTGTTTGGTCAAGAGACTAGATGGGGTTAAAGCCTTAACCAAAATGGGTTAGTTTTCCATTTCATTGTAGCTAATGTCGGATTGGAGACATGTTTGAAGAATTGTACAATTGGCCATGCACGTCTCGGAAAAGAGAACACAAATAGACTAATAATTGCATCGAATTCAAATGGATGGGTTCCAACCATGGTTGTCTGTTATGACTTGACCTGCTATAGTTGGGGTCATAGTAGATGGACTATGGATGCTACCAACTAAGGAAATTTGGTTTGACAAGGTTTTCTTGAATTCAATAGAAAGGGCTAATTGAATGTCGATAAAATAGTAGGAAATATGTGTTTAATTAAAGACCTTATATTAAATGCATGTATATATACTAATGTCTGAACAATTTCTATCTTATATCTAGGATGCACACTAAATCCAAACATAAATCTTTACCCAATTCTTGATAATAAGTTGACAGGGATCAACTATGATGATTGGTTTAAAGTTCTTAGAAAGGAGCTTGAGAAGAACTATATGGATCATGTTTTCGATAATCCTGAACCAGTCAATCCTGATGATGAGGCTTTTATTCAACAAAAAGAGGCATATCTTAAGCATAAGAAGTATGCTTTTGTGGTGTCACTTGTGATGCTCGAGACCTTGAAACTTCAGAAGTAGCATGATGGTATGGATGTAAAATCTAAGCTGATTCATCTTAGAGGAATTCATGAAGGTATGAAAACTAAATTGAATGATTATTGAAATTCATCTATACCTCTATGAGAAATGATGAGATCCTAGCCATTGACCATTGCAAAGAATAATTTGAGTATTTAAAGAGTATGACTTAGATAGTATTTGAAAGATATTACGAGTTTGACATACAGACTATGATTAATAGTCTATTTGATAAATATTCACCCTTTGTGAAAGATTATCTTATGTCAAAAAATACAAGCAAAACATTGGAGTTTATTAAGAAACTTAGAAGTTTTGAAGATGGTCTAATGGCTAAAGGAACGGGTACCTTGCCACATAATACTTGTGTCAAAGGTAAAGATTTAAAACCTATCAACAAGAAAGTAAACATGTGATAATTGAAAAGGAGAAATCCAAAGGGATATGTTTCATGTGTGGAAGGATCGGACATTGGAAACATGATTGCAAAGCTCAGATTTTTGAACAAGTGAAGAAGAAGCCAAGTGAGGCATCTACTTCGGGTATGTTCATGATAGAGAGTTTCTCTACAGTTCCTTATGAATCTACATGGGTATTGAATAATTATTATGGTACTCATATCTGTACATTTGTCCAAGGGGTTGCAGAACAGTAGGAGGCTTGCAAAGAGGTAAATGAGACTCGATTAACTAAGTTACACAAATGTGGTGACTTGGGCCTAATAGAATGGCAATTCAATGTGGCTTACTAACCTTGTTTAAAGGAAAAGATCACAAAGAAACCTTTCAAAGGAAAGGGTCAGTGTGCTATAAGTACATTAGAAATAATACATTCCAATGTATGTGTCCAATGAGTGTTAAGACACATGAAGATTTCGTATACTACATAACCTTCATTGATGATTACCCATGATATGGTTATTGGTACCTTATGAGGCACAAGTCTGAAAGTTTTGAGAAATTCAAAGAGTTTAGATTCGAAGTAGAGAAATAGCTTGGGAAAAATATCAAGACCCTTCAATCTGATCAAGGTGGTGAATACTTAAGCCAAGAGTTTAAAGATTATCTCAAGGATAATGGTATTTTATCCCAATGGACACCTCCTTATACACCCCAACACAATGGAGTGTCAAAAAGTAGAAATAAATCCTACTTGACATGGTTCAATCCATGATGAGCCAAGCAAAACTCAACTGATCCTTCTGGGTTTATACACTTGAGAGAGCATTTTATATTCTAAACATAATGCCATCAAATTCAATTGATCAAACACTATGTGAAATATGGTATAGTAAGAAACCATCTCTTTCTCACCCAAGAGTTTGGGGATGTCCTACTTATGTAAAGAGGAAAAGTCCAAATAAGCTAGGTGTTAAGTCACATATATGTCTATTTGTAGGTTACCCTAAGGAGACTATGGGTTATACCTTTTACGATCCCAAGGAACAAAAGGTACTTGTTTCTAGGAATTCTTAGCTCCTCGAGAAAGAACACATACTTGTGAAAGCTAGTGGGAGAATCTTGAGTTGGATGCTCAAGAAGATCAAATAGATAATCAATTGATTGATCTTACACCTACATAGGAAAGTTTAAGCATAGAACAACCTATTATAACACAGACATTGCATATGTCAGGTTGGGCTCCAATTGTTTCAAAGAGATATGGTTATTTCATCACTGATGATAAGCACATCTTCCTTATGGATGATGAAGAGCCCAATACTCATAAGGAGGCAATGGAAGGCTCATAGTCTAACAAATGGCTAACAGCCATGAAGTTAGAGATTGACTCCATGTATGAAAATGAAGTCTGGAAGTTGGTTAATGTTCCAAGTGGGATCAAGCCCATACGATGCAAGTGGGTTTTCAAGAAGAAAACTGACATGGATGGTAATGCAATTACCTATAAAGCAAGGCTATTCACAAAGGGTTATAGTTAAAAGGAAGGCAATGACTATGATGAAACCTTTCACTAGTAGCCATGTTAAAGTCTATCAGAACACTCCTTGCCATCACTGCTCATTATGATTATGTGATCTGGTATATGGATGTGAAAATCGCATTCCTTAATGAGAACCTCGATCAGGATGTATATATGATATAACCTGAAAGTTTTACATATCAAGATGGCTCAAAGGTATGCAAGTTGTAAAGGTTCATTTATGGACTTAAGCAAGCATCAAGGAGTTGGAATATTAGGTTTGATGAGACAAACCAAGAAATTGGTTTTGTGACAAACGCTGATGAGCCCTTTGTATATAAGAAGGTTAGTGGGAGTGCAATCATTTTCGTTGTATTATTTGTTGGTGAAATATTACTAATAGAAAACGATTTTCCTTTTCTTCAAATAGTTAAGTCATGGTTATCAAAGAAGTTCCCCATGAAAGACATTGGACAAGAAAATTTATACTTAGCATAAAGATTTATTGTGATAGATCCAAGAGGCTACTAAGTCTTTCTCCAAGTACATACATAGATATGCTTTTGGCTAGATTTAACCTTGAGCAGTCAAGAAAGGGTTACATTCCCATATCGCACGGGATTAACCTTTCTAAATCTGAGTGTTCGTGAACACAAGAGGAGAGACTACACATGAATGGAATACCTTATGCTTTAGTGATAGGATTCATTATGTATGTTATGGTATGTACTCAGCCAGACGTCTCACTTACCTTGAGTATCCCAAGCAGATTTCAATCTTCTCTAGTGAGAAGCACTAGATGGCTATTAAAAGTATCCTCAAGTACGTACAAAGGACTAAGGATATGTTTTTAGTTTATGGAGAAAGTGATCTCTTTGTGAAGGGATACACTAACGTGAGTTTTCAACCTGACAAGGATGATTACAAGTCACAGTCAAGATATGTGTTTATGTTAAAGGAGGGGTAGTAGTTTGGAAAATTTTTTAATAAGATACAATTGTTGATTCAACCACTAAATCTGAGTATATAGCTACTCTTGAAGCAGCTAAGCAAGTTGTTTGGCTTTCAGGATTTATAGGTGATCTCGGTCTGGTGTCCGACATTATAAATCCAACAATGGTATATTGTGAAAACAATAGGGCTATTGCTTAGGCAAAGGAGCCATGGCCTAGTCAGAGAAATAGACACGTACTCAAAAAGTACCATCTCATTTAGGAGATATTAGCTAGAAAGGATATAAGCTTATAATACATCCTTACGGATAAGAATCTAGCGAATGGGCTAACAAAATTAGTGACTCAGGTTAAGCATGACCATCATGTTAATGAGTATGGCATGAAGCAAATGGGAATTGGCTCTAGTGCAAGTGGGAGTTTGTTAGACATGATGTAAGCCCTATAGGCAATTAGGGCGATATATCTTTGTTAGTCACTAATGTATAAATAGTTTTAGAATATTGTTTAATAAGGCATCTTTGTTATATATCTATTATTATTTCTAAATTATGTATCTTGCTGGTATTATATATATGTTATTAAGTATATGTATATGTTTATTTATATAATAAGATAAAGTCCGTGACTATTTCATAGCGTGAAAGTGTGAGGACATAGTGAGAGCTAAGTGGAGTGAGAACTACACACGCATGTTGCTATGAAAAATCTAAATATCCCTAGAAATAGTTTCATTGAGAGTGAACATCAATGAAGTGGATAGACTAGCATGTGTAGGCTTACTCCTTGGATTTGATCTAAGCATACATTCTCATGAGCTGAAGGTGGTACTTTCACTTAAGAGATGAATGTATACTAGTAATACATTGGAAACCACTATAAGATAGATACTCGAAAATAACTATATCCATGTGTTAGTGTCATGTCTTATTACAGTAGCAGAACGAGTATCCTCAGACCTAAGATAATTGTTACCTTGTGCTGGAGTTGTTATACTTTAGGTCATACTTATTCATACCCTAATGATCAGGATAATATGGTGATTACATGTATAGTGTTGATCGTTCATTGATAAGCCGAGTAGTCAAGATGGGATTTATTACTCTTAATATAGTGATATATTGAGAGTTATATCTTAAGGCCTCTTATTGAAGTGACACACTCATAAACCTCTAATTAGAGTATGAGATTAATAAAATGGTTTCCTTGTCAATCTCAATACATATTGACTGAATGGTGTTCTTCATGAACAAGTCTAATTCCAGGATAACTATGGCTATTACATTAGCTAACACTAAATTCGAGCTCAATTTACCATATGGTTCTTAACCTAATGGAAGGAGTGTATTATACTAGTTACTATTGCAGAACCAGATCAAGTCATAAGCATGTGACATTCATAGTATCGAGGGATCATATGCCTTTGCTAGAAAGCCCATTTGATCATTTAGAGTTATCGAGTTTTGTATTTGTTTGGAATGCCGAGCTTAAAGGTTCCCAGATGAGAAGCTAAGTTTAGGTTAACCTGTAGCGGCTCTAAACTTCAGGATCATATGAGGTTGCACACATTGGGTCTTTACTAGACTAAACAAAGAGCTTATAGAAGGGGTCTATACCGAGAATAAGGGGAGTCAAATTCATTTTGGATGGACTATCACATGGTCAGACCAAATAATGTTTAAAGAGGATTTGAGAAAATTGCACGAGGTGGAGTAAAGGGAGCTTTTCCCATTATGATGGGCCCTACAAACACAGGAGGTTCACAGGTGGGGCTTACGTGGCAGCAACGCAATCATGAAAGTGCTAGTGGGTCACTAGCATTTGCATGTGCAAGGCTAATGCATGCTTGGTAGTGCTTGCGTAGGCTAGCAATGCAGGCCCACTAGCAAGCTTGCAAGTGAGGCTTGCGGGAAGTTCTGCAAGTCCTTGCTTGCTGGATAAGGGAAGCTAAAATGGGTTTCCCTTAGAGGTCACACATAACCTACCGAAGTGGCTGTGTGTGTGGGTTGACCCTCGCGGAGAATGGAGCTTCGCGCGGTAACCCATGTGGGACAGGAATTTTACCCATCCTACATTGGATGGCCAATATCTGTAAGGCAACACAATAATAAACCTTCACTAGTTCTCGTGAACAAATCATCATCGAGTTGTCTAAACTGGATGGTTAGGTGGCGGAGTGAAGTTCGTTCAGAGTTGGATGCCTCTTTAGGGATTGGCCATTCTTAAAGTAGTTGACGATGTCTAGATACCAAGACTCAATTGATGTGTTTGTTAGACATGATGTATGCCCTAGAGGCAATTAGGGTGATATTTCTTTATTATCTATAATGAATGTACAAATAGTTTTGAATTATTAATAACAATCAAAGGTATTTTGTTACTTATCGGTGCTTCCTTTTATTGTATCTTGCTGGTATCAATATATTTGGATATCTTTATGTGCATTGAAGATAACAAAGTCCATGACTAATTCATAGTGTGAAAGTGCAATGACATGGTGGAAGCTATGTGGAGTGAGAACAGCACATACGTGTTACTATGAATAGTCTAAATATCTCTAGTCGTAGTTCCATTGAGATTGGACATCAATGGAGCAGATAGACTAGCATGTGTAGGCTTACTCCTTGGATTAGTTATAAGAGGCGAATCTCACGAGCTGAAGGTTGTACCTTGAGTTAACACATGAATGTATTCAGGTAATACATTGGAGACTGCCATAAGACAAACACTCGGAAATAACTATTTATATGTGTTGGTGTCATGTCTTAATGCAGTAGCTGTACGAGTATCCTTAGACCTGAGATACCGGTTACCTTATGTAGGAGTTGCTCTACTTTGGGTCATACTTATTCATACCCTGGCTATCAGGATAACATGGGCGATTACGGGTATATCGATGATCACATGTTGGTAAGGTGTGTACTCAAGATGCGATCCATCGCTCCTGATATAGTAATATAATGGAGATGTACCTTAGGGCCCCTTATTGAAGTGACACACTCATAAACATCTGATTAGAGTTTACGATTTTTGGAACTGGTGTGAGCGGGCGACACGGAGCGGTGGGTCGAGAGAGCACGAATTCATAGGCACGGTCCACCGGGGTGTTTGAAAAAAAGATGAAAAGCACCGGGTCGGGGACTCGAGAGAAAAAGGTTTGAAAGAGAAAAAGGCGAAAACGTTTAAGATCGGTTCGAACCTGAATCCGCCGTCTCTTAGTGTGGAGTCGCCACCTGGATTGGCTCTTTCCAGGAATTAGAGTTCTGTGAGGCTTAACATCCGGGGGACGGCCCACCAAGACACAGAGATTCGGGTCCGGGATAAGTTGCTTATTTCTTATTGGATCACATTAAATTACATCTACAGAAAACCATTTTCTTTTAATTGTGCATATTCGCACTTAGGTTGTTTATGAGTTTATATGCATGATTCACGTATTGCGAAGTAATAAATCATTCACAAAGCGGAAAAATAAACCATCCACAAAACCATAAGTAAATGCGGAAAGTAAATGCTGAAAATAAAATTACAAGGCTTCAAAATTTGGGGGATGCAACCACCCGCTACCCTATTAATTACATTTTCCGTAAAATATGTACAATACCTGAAGGGAAAAATAAAAGCCTAAACATACATCTAACCTGCATCCACAAAGGTTAGCACAGGGGATATATCATGTATGTTCGATTTGATTTTGAGAGGACCGTGTGGCCTAATTAAAATATCGGCGATTGAAAGTTGTTAATTTAAATAAAAATAGTTCATTTTTATTTACACGTATGTTGGTCAATTTTATTAGTGAAAATGACCGCATGGCAAAAGGTGAGGTCTGTTATCCGGGAATATATTTTATTCCCTTCGTGGGGGTATTCTAA
>CATIWQ010036764.1:0-17077 GCA_949673415.1 Euphorbia schlechtendalii
AAAAATGTTGGCTCACTAAATAGTGTTATATCACAGATTCAATGATTATACACGTATGATATTATTAACCCCGAAACTACTCTTAAAATTAACTCCAACGCATATAACTTGATTAATATAAAAGACTTAACATGAAATACGCATTATGACACATAGACATATCATAAACTTTAAAATAAAAAGTATAAGTAGAGAGCAAAGCAAAGTTTTAAGGTATGCAAGTGAAAGTTAAAGTTGATTAAACCATATCCACTCTTTAATGGGAGTCGTCAATTCTCGCAATTCTTGCGTCTACTTTGAATTCTGTCTCGGCCCGTACAGAACCTCCGCTACGATGCTATTCTTTGCGAATATCGAATAAATGAATATTGAAGAACGAAAACTTTTATTGATAAGTGATTCGCAAGTTAACTTATACAACAAATGCTCGAGAACATAGAGAAATCCAGTGATCAAAACAAGGATTCGAATCACTTAAACATTTTCTCGCTAACACTTATGAACGTAGAGAATTCTCTATCTATACACACAATATATATCTCTCTCATGCACTCTAATATTTTCCCTCTATTTCACTACACAAAATTGTAACGTTTGGAGACCTATTTATAGAGTTCGAAGGGTTGTGTCTATCCATACAAAGAGTCATATCTATTGGTAAATGATTGCATCACTTCATTGTAATTGGTTGAGAAGCTTCAATCTAATCCACAATGGATAGACACCTTTTCATGATTGGTTGATTTTTGATAGGTGGCTATTTGTTGGTAGTTGATGGTAATTGATTGTCCTTATCTGGTGGTTGGTAGTTAAGAAGATCAAACCAGAAAACCATCCAAGTTGCGATATACAAGTCGCAACCGTGAATCTTTGATTGGTAGATTTCTTTTTTGAAGAAGAACAAGTCACGGCCGTGAATGGTTATCGTGATCGTGAATTGCATTTTTCTTTAGAATTCTCCTAATAACTTCACCGATCTTTGATAGCTTCGATCCTGAGCCAAATCTTTAAGTTCCAAGCACCTTTTTACCTTTTTCACTCTTTTTTCATAGAAGTCCACTTTAGATCATTTTACTCCCAAGATTTACCTAATATCTGCATTTGCATAAAAAACAACTACATACCACGTGAAATCTTTTATATGAAGTATAAAAATGACTTAAACTATGGTGTTTAGTGTATAAAATTAATATGAAAATAAGTGCAATTGTATAGTTATCATATCCCCACACTTAACTTTTGCCTTGTCCTTAAGGTAAATTCAACAGAAGTGTATAAATTGGTAAACAAGTTCATACCTCATTTGGCAAAAGACTATTGCAGTGAGTACCACATTCCACGTTGCAAAAGATTTCAAGTAGAAGTTCAAAATTTCCCCTCAAATTAGTAATGTGCAATTTATATAGTTTAGTTGCATACATTTACTCTTAATGGAGAGTCAACCGAATCGGATTTTCATATAAGCGTTATATGCATACTCAAATATTACCTTCTCTTATGCATAGTATAAAGTATAAAGGACATAGAAAGCACACATTGATTAATTTTCTCTCAAGGCATTTTTAGGTAACCGAGGATGCTAAAGCACTCGTAGTGGTTGCATTTTATGCTCCATACCACTCTCCCCTTTTTTTAGTGGTTGCATTTTATGCTCCATACTACTCTCTCAATTTTTTTCTTTTAAGCATATGTTTTTGAAGTACTTTGTACTTTGCACCCATTTTTCATGCTATGCTTTCTTTTCTTTTTTCACTCAATGAATGGTTGTAGTTTCTGCTCCATACCATTCCTCACCTTTTGCATAACTCATTGGTTATCCTCTCTTTCTTTTGATTTTTCTTTAATACCCTCATCCTTTACTGATCAATTTCAAAGTATTATGGCTATAGTTTCCTAGCACTTTAAACATACTCAATACTTAGAGGACTTATTTGAGATTTGCATATAAAACTCAACCATTAGATATTACTCCACTTAAACTTATCGAAAGCATTAAACTAAAACTATATAACTTATACTAATTCATGTTGCATCGAAATATATAACGAAACTTACTTGGAATGTTGCTTTTGAATGTTACTCACCACTCATCCTTGCCAAATTGATAAATATTGTGCACTAACATCAAACTTGAAATACCTAACACTCAAAATAACCTTGGACAAATGTTAGTAAAGTATAAGAAATGATAATGTATAATTAACAAAAATATCAAGAAAAATTTTCAAATTCTTCGATTTTTTTATTTTATTCAATTTTTTTAGATTTTACGAGAATTTTACAAATGTCCCATTGCTAAAGAATACAATGTCCTCATTGTGAGACATTATAAAAATCAAAATCTAAAGCTAAAGCTAGTCGAAAAATAGAATTGAAAAAGATGAAGTAAAGAAGAGAATTCTATTGCGAAGGAGAATCCGGTGGACTAGGAGTGAATTGACAATTTTGTCTCTTAAAGAATGAAAGTAATTTTCAAAGCATCGATTTATTACTTTTCTTTAGAATCTTCATGTCTTTCTTCATAACTCCAAGTTTCGCTTGGAAATTATCCAATTTAAGTTGCATGCTAGCCTTCCAATCTTCCGGAGCTTCTTCTTCTTCTTCATCATCTTCTTCTATTTTGGTCATCGAGGCTTTTCCTTTGCAATGGCTTACAGATCGATCAGATGGTCTGATGGAAGAATCTTCTTGAGTCAAATTGAGTTTCTTAGTGCAGTTGTAGTAGGAGTAGAAAGAATAAACACCTTCGTGTTCTTGGAGTAGTTTGGTGTTCTTCAAATAAGTCCCATCCATGTAGCGAAAATACTCACCGGTTGTTGAATATAGGGGAGTTCACCTCTTGCACCCAAGACTATGGCGATGATAATTTCGGCCGCTCCAATTTTACTTCTCATGCTCATCGAGTTCTTCTTCATCATATCCCATATGATATCCACAATTTTTGCTTTTTGTTTCATCATAGTGCATGAAAGAACAAACAAGTCTTTCTTTTGAACATTTGTATTCTCTACTCGATAAAATACCGAAGTGGAAAGGTATTTGTGGAGAAGAAGAATGCATTCATCCTTAATAAGTTTGTTAGGAGAACTTTTGGGATCGAAGACTCTCTTACAAGATAAATTTTCCCAAACTCGATTAGGTTGAAACTAATCCGTCATGCTAGATGAATTAGCAATCTCAAAACTGAACTATTCACCCATCATCTCTCTTGTGACGGTGTATTGTTATCCTTGATTCTGAAATTGTATTGCGCTCTTTCTTGAATCTTCGTAGTCAAATGTTACCAAACACTCAAGAATCCAATCTCGATTCTGAGGGAACCACAAATCCACAAATTTTGTAAGACTAAGAGTCGAAAGGTATGCTTCTATCTCTTCACGAAGATTAGGAGTTTCCAAGAAGACTAGATCAAGGAATATCATCTCGGTGATATCCAATTTGCTTAACTTTTGAAATCTTTTACCTTCTTCTCTTATCCTTAATGGGAAAGGACAATCAAATTCTTCTTGAATTGATTGGGAACCTCTCTTTTGTGCTGCTCTCTTCACACGAGTCATATTGCTTTTGAAGAAAAAGGTTTGAAAAGGTTTAGATGCTTGAATGTAGAAGATGAGAAAATTCAGAAATTTGAAGGTTTTTTTAGAAGGTGTGGTGGCTAGGGTTCAACTTGGACCTATTTATAGAGGTATAAAGGGTCTCTGATTGGTCATAAATGGGATTTCAGTCGTTTAGGCTCAAAACTAGCTGTTAATGGCGGTTTGTAGCCAACTGTCGCATATCAGTTCATGATCTGCAACAATTATATTTTTATCATGTCGTGATCGTGAAGGCTTGTCATGATCGTGACTTTCCTCACGATAGAAACAGAATGTTTTGATATCCAAGGATCACGAGCGCAAATTGAGTCGCGGTCACCATATTCTTTGCTCTTCAAATTTCTTCAATTTGTAGACTTGTATCTATAAAAACTTAGAAACAAAATCACAAACAAACTTTGTTAAATATAAACAATAAATATTACTATTATACCTTGAGTAATCATGGTGACGATAGGAATTGAACATCAACGTCTTGTTGTTCAAAATTTTCATTTATATTAACAAATATTATCAAGCAAGCATAACAAAAGAAAAAAAACAACAAATAAACAAACAAACACAACTAAACTTAAAAAGAAACTCGATACAAAGTTCTAATCTGAAAAGAAATGAAATCTATTCATGGGGGAAGTGATCCTATTATTCGGTTAATCTTGTAGTAAGATTCCCTTAAATCTTGCTCGACGTCAATCTGTAGATCATGAATGTCTTCAATTTTTCTACGGATCGAAAGTTACCCTTCCATAAGGTCACTCAACCTTCCGCGGAGGTTGGAATCTCTACGCTCCTCTTCCTGCGCATTTTCCCTTTCTCTTTCTCTATCTTCTTCCACCCTTTCTTCCCATGGTTTCCATCCATAGGGTATTCTATCCTCTCCAATGTACCTTTTCCAAGAAATTGTACTCAAATAAGACTTCCATTGTTAACTCTGGAATTACATCTTCACTAGTAAAAATTTCTATGGCATAAGGCAATCTTCCTATTTGTCTAACAAGTTTGCCATTTTCCGACACCCATACTCTATCATTCCATGATTTTGCACTGCAGACATGAGTGTCTCCATCATAATCCTAGAAATATCGATAAGTGCCTTCCAAAGTTGCTTGCAATACAAACAATTCTTCAGGTATGACAAGATTGAAATTGGATTTGCCAAACAACGCTACACTTAAATAAAAGTGTAGTGTGAGCAAACAAGGATCACAAATACACCGGCTATAGGCAGATTCTTGTTTGAACTCGACTAGTCTAGTTAAACGATTCCAAGTTGGTATAGGATCCCAGCCAGGTAACATCTTATTGAAGCATTCCCCTAGAAATCCCAAGTACTTATCCTTCGCCTTCCTTATCAACTTGTATTCTTTCCCATGGTGTCGATAGACTAAGGAATTTCATCTATCATTCCTCCATGACAACATGACCAGCATTTCCATACAATTATTCACATTGTTCCCAAGAGATAAATTGGAGTAATTGAAAAAATTAAGTATTTGGAGATAATACATGATTCTACCAAAAACATCCAAATGAATAAGACTGTTCCTATGAATCATATAGGAACTCTTAAACTTGGCAACTCTGATCATTTCATAATGATCTCCTTCTTCCTCTGAATAAATTGGGAATGGTGCTTCACACCATGCCTAGATATTCTTAGGTTGAAAGACTCTGGAATTTAATGGAAAAATCATTGTGTAAGAAAGAAATTTGGTAAGAAATGAAGGAATTTTTGTTTGGAATAAGTTTGGATTTAGAAAGAAGATTTCAAAATGAAGAAGTGAATAATTGATGAATGGTAGTGCATCAATTTTATAGAGTTCAGTGGAAAAACTATCGAATAACTTCCCAAAACTGCTGCAGTTATCGCACAGGTCGTTATCGTGACTAACAGAATTTTAAGAAATTGAAAGTTTAACAAGGAATTCACGAGCATGAATGGAATTCGCGAACGTGAATAGGATAGTAGAAGAAAATCTTCTATTTATCAAGAATTACCATGAAACATTATGACGTATCACCTCCAAGTTGATTATTTCATAATCTTTTCATATCTAGAATAAGATTAGAAAATTTTACAATCAGGGAATGAAATAAATAGATATACTTAATCTCTAGAAAGTACTTACCTTCCCCCGATAATTTGATCTTTAGAACACTATTTCTTTCCCCGGATAATTTGATCTTTAGAATGCTATTACCTTCCCCTGCAACGGGGCCAAAAACTTGTTCTCCACTTTTCTACTGATAAGTTTAATAATTTGTTCGCAAGATTTGGCTATATATTAATGGCGCAAAAAACTTGTTCATGTAAAGTATAGGTATTGTCAGTACCTCTTACAAATAGAAAAATGATTATAACTGCAAGTATACAATTGCGATGTAGGTTTAAAAGATATCAAACCCACAGGGAAGGAACTAAGTCTAAAGATCAATAAGGAAGATAGAATAAAGAAAATAAAATAGATTTGATATTTTGGATAGGAGGGTTGGAATAAAGAATGAGTAAATATAGATATGAAAGTTTAGAGAATCTTAATATATAGATTTTCCCTACAAAATAAGGATAGCAGAGAAAACATGCAAGTTCAACAAAGATGTTACAATTCACTAAACTAATCTAACCAACTCGATTCAAAATACCCAGATGTTTAATTATTCGCTGCAGAGCAACACATGAAATAACTTTTCTAAACCTAGCGAACGAATTAAGATAATTATATAAACCTGAATAACGTCAATACTATACTTAGTACGGGTCGCTCTCACATAGCCATATTTAGGAAGTTACCATTCCAAAAATGTTAACAGCGTTATATCACAGATCCAATGATTATACATGATCTTGTTAACCCCAAAACTACTCTTAAAATTAACTCCAACACATATAGCTTGATTAATATAAAAGACTTAACACGAAATACGCATTACGACACATAGACATATCATAAACTTTGAAATAGAAAAGTATAAGTAGAAAGCAAAGCAAAGTTGTAAGGTATGCAAGTGAAAGCTAAAGTTGATCAAACCGTATCCACTCTTTAATGGGAGTCGTCAATTCTTGCAATTCCTGCGTCTACTTTGAATTCGGTCTCGGCCTGTTTAGAACCTCTACTAGGATGCTATTCTTTACGAATATCGAATAAATGAATATTGAAGAATGAAAAATTTTATTGATAAGTGATTTGCAAGTACACTTATACAACAATCGCTCGAGAATATAGAGAAATCTAGTGATCAAAACAAGGATTCGAATCACTTAAACATTTTCTCGCAAACACTTATGAACGTAGTGAATTCTCTATCTATACACACACTATATTTCTCTCTTGTATTCTTATATTTTCCCTCTATTTCACTACACGAAATTGTAAAGTTTTAAGCCCTATTTATAGAGTTTGAAGGGTTACGTCTATCTATATGAAGAGTTGTGTCCATTGGTGAATGATTGCATCACTTCATTGTGATTGGTTGAGAAGCTTCAATCTAATCCACAATGGATAGGCACCTTTTCATGATTGGTTGATTTCTGATAGGTGTCCATTCATTGGTAGTTGATGGCAGTTGATCATCCTTATCTAGCGGTTGGTAGTTAAGAAGATTAAACTAGAAAACCATCCAAGTTGCGACCGCGATGTACAAGTCGCGACCATGAATCTTTGATTGGCAGATTTTTGTTTTAAAGAAGAACAAGTCAAGACCGTGAATGGTTCTCACAACTGTGAATTGCATTTTTCTTCAAAATTCTCCTTGTAACTTCGCCGATCTTTGACAACTTCGATCCTAAGCCAAATCATTAATTTCCATGCACATTTTTCACTATTTTTTCATAGAATTCCATGTTAGATCATTTTATTCCCAAGATTTACCTAGTATTTGCATTTGCATAAAAACCAACTACATACCACGTGAAATATTTTATATGAAGTATAAAAATGACTTAAACTATAGTGTTTAGTGTATAAAATTAATATGAAAATAAGTGTAACTATACACTTATCAATGAGTGGACCCCAAATGAACACGGGGTTGTTCAAAGTGGGGCTTGGGCGGCTGCCCCACAAGTTAAAAAGCTAGCAGACTTTAGTGAGCTGCAAGCCTGCAAGCGTTGCCCATGGAAGCGCTTGCACTAGCTCTTTGCCACAGGTAGGACGCAAGCATGGGCTTGCGGCAACAAGGCACTCTCATAAGGGCTTGCCTTCCATGGGCTTGCGGGTTAACCCGTGGGTCCTTGTATCTCGCATGGCTAACTTCCTAAGGTGGGATGGGAATATTCCCATCCCACCTAGTGTTTGAGGGGGGGGTCTAACACTCCTCCTTTTCCCTATATATAGGCCTCCAGCTCCTCTTTATTCAACACTTCAGCTTAGCTTTCCTCTCTAAGTTTTAGCATCTCTTTCTTCATTCATTGTATGATATCCTTCACGAGTTTCTCCAAACAATGAAGAATTCTTTTGAAGGCACTTTCTAAAGATAGCCTTCTTATTTTTTTTTAGGTTTATCTTTGAGCAGTTTAGTAGCTGCTGTTTTCTAATTGGTTCTTCCTCAATGAGGTTTTGGTCAGTGAAGATCCATGTGGATTAATCATAGAGGATATCCTAGTTTGGAGGCTTGTGCTAACAAAGTTCTAGAGAATTGCTCTAAGGGAACTCCGCAACCACAAGAGTAGAAGAATCACGCATCAACGGGTAACATCCTAAACTAGATGTTAGGTTTCTTTTATAAGCTTTATAAACCTAAAAGCATCTATGGAACGTTTTAACTTATATTATATCAATTATGACATGCTTAGGAGATCCTTTAGGTTAATTTTAAGTTTTGAAATTCCACCTTGCTATCTTGCATGTTCAATAACTGTCTTGATTAACTAGCAGTTTCATTAATGATGATAAGCCTGTATTTCTTATGGAAGGTGAAAAGCCTAAGACTTATAAGGAGGTAACAGATAACTCAGAATTTGATAGATGAATGACAGCCATGAAATTAGAGATGGACTCCATGTACAAAAATCAAGTATGAAACTTGACCGACGCACCAAGTGGGACTAAGCCAATCAGATGCAAATGGGTTTTCAAGAAGAGACTGGTATGGACGGTAATGTAATTACAAATAAAGCAAGGCTAGTTGAAATAGGTTATGGTTACAAAGAATGCATTGACTTTGACAAAACCTTTTTACTAGTGCTATGCTAAAGTCTATTAGAACACTCCTCGCCATTGTTGCTCATTATGATTATGAGATTTGGTAAATAGATGTTAAAACAACTTTCCTTAACTAAAACCTTGATAGGGATTTATATATAATACAACTTAAAGGTTTTACATATTGATGGCTCAAAAGTGTGTCAATTGCTAAGTTCCATTTACGGACTTAAGCAAGCTTCAAGGATTTGTTATATTAGGTTTGATGAAACAATCCAAGATATTGGTTTCGTGACAAACTCTAATGAGCTGTGTATTTATAAGAAGGTTAGTGGATGTGCGGTCATTTTCCTAGTTTTATATGTTGATGACATATTATTGATAGGAAAAACATTGCTCTTCTTCAAAAAATTGTGTCATTGTTGTCAAAGAAGTTTTCCATGAAATACCTTGGAGAAGAAAATTTTATACTTGGTTTAAAGATCTATCGTGATAGATCCAAGAGGTCGCTAGGTCTTTCTCAAAGTATATACATAGATAAGGTTTTTGATAGATTTAATCTTGAGCAATCAAGAAGAGGTTATCTTCTCATGTCTCATGTAATTAACCTTTCTAAATCCGAGTGTCCTAGAACACAAGAGGAGAGATTACGATACTCTATGCCTCGATGATAGGATCCATCACGTATGATATGGTATGCACTCGACCATACATCTCACTTCCCTTGAGATTCATGAGCAAATTTTAATCTGATCTAGGAGAGAAGCACATGATGGTTGTTAAAACTATTCTAAAGTACATGCAAAGGACTAAAGATATGTTTTTAGTATATGAAGAAGATAATCTCTCCATGAAGGGATACACTAATGCGAGCTTTCAATCTGATAGGGAGAATTACAAGTCCCATTCAAGATATGTGTTTATGTTAAATAAAATGGCAATTGTTTGGAAAAGTTTAAAATAAGATACGACTGTCAATTCATCCATTAAGTTTTAGTATATAGCTACTTTCAAAAGTATCTAAGCAAGTTGGTGATCTTAACATGAGGTCTAGCATTGTAAATCTAATAGTAATCTATTATGATAACAATGGGGCTATTACTCAAGCCAAGGAATTACGATCTCTCCACAGAAACAGACACATGCTTAGAAAGATAATCTCATTCAAGAGATAGTTTCTAGAAATGATATAAGCTTAGTATACATACTTACGAATCAGATTCTAGTAGATGGGTTGACAAAGCCATTGACTGAAGTTAAGCATGACTAGCATGTTAACAAGTAAAGCACATGGGTAATTGGCTCTAGTGCAAGTGAAGTTTGTTAGACATGATGTATGCTCTAGAGGTAATTAGGGAGATACATCTTTATTAGTTATTTATGTATGAACCATTTTGTTTATTGTTATTAATAATAAGGCATCTTTTTTATATATCGATGACTGTGTTTTAATTAACTATTGGTTTTATATATATGAATGTATATATATGTTCATTGATATTTTTGTACAAATTCCATGACTATTCCATAGCGTGAGAGTTCAAAGACATAGTGGAGCTATGTGGGTTGAGAACTTCTCACACATGTAATTATGTAAAGTTAGAATATCCTTGATCATAGTTTCATTGAGATAGGACATTAATGAAGCAAATAGACTAGCATGTGTAGGCTTTTCTCCTTGAATTGCATCCAAGCAGCTAACCTCATGAGATGAAGGTGGTACATTGAGTTAACTCATGGATGTATGGAGATTCTTGTAAGATAGACACTCGGAAATAACTATATCCAGCTGTTGGTGTCATGTCCTATTGCTAGGGTGATATGGTTGATTTCAGGTATAGAGATGATTATTCGTCGATAAGCTGAGTAGTCAATATGGGATAGATCACTCATAATATAGTGATATAAGTGGAGTTGTACCTTAGGGCCTCTTGTTGAAGAGACATACTCTTAAACTCATGATTGAAGTATGTGATTGATAGAATGAGTTTCTTGTCAAATATGTTATATAAAGTGAGTGGTGATCTTTGTGAACAAGTCTAACTTTGAGATAGCTACAGCTATTCAATGAGCTAACACTTTATCCAAGCTTAATATACTAAACAATACTTAAAATGATGGAAGGAGTGTATTATGTTGGTTACTACTATAGAACAAGATTAAGTCACAAGCACATGATGATCCCAGTATCGGGGGATCATAAGCATTTTCTAGAAAGCCTATTTGATTTTTTAGAGTCATTAGGTTCCATAACTATGAGGAACACTAAGCCTATCTGTTTAAGGATGAGAAGCCAAGGTTAGGTAAAACTCTAACGTCTCGATACTATGAGTACCTATGAGTTTACACACAATTAACCTTTAATTAAACCACGTAATAAACTAAATAAATGGGATTTATATTGAGAATAAAAGGAATTCAAAACAGTTATGGTCAGACCAAGAACTGGTTGGACTAGTATACTAAGATAAAGAGAGGAGAAATCAATGTGAACCACATAGTAAGGATGGGTCCCTACAATAGTTGGCCTCACAAGAATTTATTCTCGTGGAGACCCACAAGGTAAGCTTGCTGCAACCGAATAAAGATCATGGTCTTATGGGCTCACAAACGCTACAAGCAACATTTGCAAGATAGCCCACAAGTAGGCTTGTGAGAAACCTTTCAAGCTCATTGTAACAAGGTAAGCCCATGCGAGGCTTGCTTTGCATGGCAAGAAATGCTCTGTGGTGGGTTTCCTCATGCAACCTGTGTGGGATATGTGCCAAGGGGGAGGATTTTTCCTCCCTCTTGGTTATAAATAGCCTTGCTCCCCCTCTCTTGCTACTCACTCTAACTAAGTTTCTTCTTCTGAGTTTTGACTCTTCTTGAAAATTATTTTGAGATCCTCCCATAATTTCTCTTGGAAATAATTTGCGAGAATTTTCTTTAGGGCTATTTTTTTAACAATTATTTTTTGGTTGGTCTATCAATGGCCTAGCAACCACTTGTTAACTAACGAATTCTCTCTTTTCAAGGAGGTTTTCATCAATGAGGTTCATGTGGACCATTAATAGAGATAGTCCATAACATGGAGGCTAGTGATAATGGTGTTTTTTCGAGTTGTTCTAAACGATCCCTCTACCATAGCTAGAGGGCATGGATCAACTAGTAATGCTCCAACTTAGATACTAGGCCCTTTCATAAGTGTTTATAGACCTATTGTATCTATTACATGTTTAACTTGGGTTATATCAATGATGCGATGGTTAGGAGATCCTTTTAGGTTAATTTTAAGATTTTGAATTTCATCTTGTTAGTTTGCATGTTCACTACTTACTTAGATTTATGAACATATCATTCTTAGGAAGTTGGATGCAATTCATCAGCTCGTCAGTGAACTTAGGATGATGTGTTAGTAGAGCGATTGGTAAGTCAGTTGAAGCCCTAAATAATCCTCATACAAAGGGTACAATTATTTCTCTCCAAATAAAATATAATTGTCCTTTGGATCCCAAAATCAGATGGTAGCATTGATCAGTTCATGCTTGATGAAGATATCGAACATAATCTTTCATATTAAGCAAGCCACAAAGCCCGAGCCTACCCCAACCATTGGACATCTTGAGATAGCTATTCAAGTTGTAGTGAAATATCAGGTGTAGTTTTCCATGATAATTTCAAAAAAATAGGGGGGGAGAACGATTCACTATACGTAGTTTGCAAGGAAATAAACCAATCTTGGTATATTACCCCCATAAACTCACTTTCTATTAATCAAATAAAATGCTAAATATGTAAAAAAATAAAAGAAAAAGAAGTGAAGGCATGTATAAAGGGAAACCTATTCAGAAAATAAAGATCGACAATTGCAGCCAAACTACAAAGTATTGTATAAGAAGGCCCCACATCGACCAAGAAGAAAAAATATAAAAAAGAAGAAAAATAAAATATAGGGGATCCTATTGCCCAATGTCATGATCGGGAAAGTCTGGATAGTACTACGGTGGATATGGGTGAGAGATCGAAGGACCAAAACAGGGAGGTTGATGTGGTGCACAACCATGTCCAAATTCGACAAACTCTACGTTTAGCACTCCAATCTGCATCTATACATTAACAAGAATATATGTCATTTATATACATTCCATAACATATAATGCCTTATACTATTGCATAATCATGAAAACTAATCGCCATATCAACAATATAGCCCATCATGTATTGTTGTTACCCTTAGAAGGTTCCCCAATCAACTGTGTTGTTAGTCACAGGTACCTAAATTATATAAATTACAAGATCAACACAAGAAAACTCAATGAATAAAGAGGAGTGAACAATAAGAGTACAAATGCACTCACATGGGTAGCATCCACCAAAAAGTAGGTTACTGGCCTATCAAAGTTAAAGAATGTCTCAACCATGGGCACTAAAGTAGTCCCTTATAGCTGGTACATGTTGAACTTGAACTGGTCATGATGAAAGTCTTAATGTCCGGCCACTATCCCGTGATCATTTGGAGTCGCTGAAAATGATATCGAAGAGCTCCTATCACTACCTCTAATCTCTTTCTACCTGATGATCTCACACAAAATTACTGGTAAAATACATGTGAAAACAAAGATAAAGTACAAGAGTCAATATGAGAAAGCAATACCGTTACGCGGGTTACCCCTTGAGACCTTGAGGCATCGAAAGCACCATTAGGGACATGGAGGTCAGGACCGCCACCCAAACCTTCATCATGGGCCTAATTATTTCATTCATCCTTGACATTTGCAACCATTGGAATTGGATATCTCTCCATCCATTCGAAGAAATGAGTCATGCGGAAGACCTCATAACCACCGATCACTTCATAGAAGCTGTATACAACCCCTTCACCCATAAATGATAATTGTATAGTTACACTTATTATCTTAATATTTTTACTCATAAAACAATGTGGTTTAGCATCATTTTATACTTCATATAAAAGATTTCACGTGGTACGTAGTTGTTTTTTATGCAAGTGCAAAAACTAGGTTAATCTTGGGAGTGAAATGATCAAAGATGGAATTCTATTCAAAAAGAGTGAAAAATGTGCAAAAAGATGCATGGAATGCAAGGGATTGGCTTAGGATCAAAGTTGTCAAAGATCGGTAAAGTTGCAATGAAAAATCATGAAGAAAAGCATAAGTCATGACCATGTCACGATCTTGATTCCTACTCGCGATTGGCCAAATCGCTCTCGTGACTATTTATCACGATTGTGACTTATCATTCTTCACAAACAGTCAGTTACCAACTTAAATTCACAATCACGACATGTATGTCACACTCACAAATCATGATGGGTTTGATCAACTCTTCTCAACTTCCAACTGCCGAATAAGAACGATCAATTGCCATCAATCATTAGGCGAAGAGACACCTTTTGGAGACAATGCAACCATGAAAAGGTGCCTATCCATTGAAGATAAGAATGAAATGTTACATCCAATCATATTGAAGATGATGCAACCCTTCACCAATGGACATGACTAGTCATTTGGATAAATGCAACCTTTCACCACTCTATTAATAGAGGTTCAAATCAACAATTTCGTGTGTGAGGGCGGTAGCAGCAGATGATATGATACATGATAGATAGAGAGTGAAAGTTACATAGATTTCGCTAGTTCAAAGTGTTCGAGAGAAAAATGTATAAGTGATTCGATTCTTGTTTCAATCACTAGATTTCTCCACAAATTCGAGCGATTGTTGTATGAGTGTAATTGGAAAGTACTTCTTTTCTTCAACATTCATTTGTTGAATATTCATACGGAATAGCATCCTAACAGAGGTTCTGTATGAGTCGAGATCGAATTCAAAGTAGACACAGGCATTGCGGGAATTGACGACTCCCATTAAAGAGTGGATACTGTTTGATCAACTTTAGCTTTCACTTGAATACCTTACAACTTTACTTTGTTTTCTACTTATACTTTCATATTCAAAGTTTATGATATGTCTATGTGTCATAATGAGTATTTCGTCTTACGTCACTTAAATTAATGAAGTTATATGCTTTCAAGTTGACTTTAAGAGTAGTTTCAGGGTTAACAAGATTGTGTATAATCACTGAATCTGTGACTATAACGCTATTTAGTGAGCCAACATTTTTAGAGTGGTAACTTGCTAAATATAGTTATGTGAGAGTGACCTGTACTAAGCATAGTATTATTGTTATCCAGGTTTTTATAAGTGTCATAATTCATTTACCCTAGATTTAGAAAAGTTATTTCATGTGTTGCTCTTTGGTGAATTATAGGATATTTGGGCATCTAGAACCGAGTTTGTTGAAGTTATCTAGTGCATAAAACATTCTTGATTATTTTGCATATTTTACTCCACTATACTTATTCTTAGGGAATATCTATATGCTTTACATCTTCTCTAATATGTTCATGCATCTGTCCATTCATCAGTCTACCATTCAAAACCTTCAACTTATTTTATTTTCTTTTGTTCCGTTACTCTAGTTGATCCTTAGAACCGAATTCCTTCCCTGAGGGATTGATATCTTTTAAAACTATATCGCAACTATGTACTTGCAGTTATCATCATTTTTCTATTTGATAAGTGGTACTGCCAACACCTGTTCATATTTAGAACTTTTATATAATCAGTAGAAATGTGGCGAAAACTCAACGACTCCACATCATTGGTGAATTTAAGCTATAACAATCAGCAAGGGAGGTCTAGAGAGATCAAATGGACTCTCATCGAAAGGTGGCGGCTCTAGATATGACTTCCCAAAAACTACTCAAGCGATTGGGGCTCTTGATGATCACATGCTTTGTTAGGAATGCCTTAGTATCCTAAATCTCAAGAGTCCATCCTCACTCGGGACCTCATGACAAAGTATTGATCTACAAAATGAAGATTTAAAAAAATTCATTTAGCAAAAAATTATAAATAATAATAATAATAAAAAGGGAATACCTGAGTGTCGGTTAAACCACAAATATGCTATAGAAGCTAAACTCGTAACCCCTACATGTCCCAACCATGAAAATAATGTGGAAGCTTGAGAAACGTGGGGAGGCCCTGATCCTTCACTAGTGTGGGCTTATATAAGATGCTAATCCCGAATAACCAAATCTGCTAAGAAAAATATAGTTAGATCGAGCAAGTAAAATGATAAAAACCAAAAAATGTTCAAGTTTAAATGACATGTACTACAAAAATTTGGAGAGAAAATTAAAACATCTTAGTTTTATTTCCACCGCATCGATCAAGGGTCCAATACATCCTAAGACAGCCCGAACACAAGCATACTAATTAAAGTAAGCAATATCAATTAAACTTGGAAAAATTTTGAGGTTCACTATGGAACCCCTAGTCAAGAAGAAAAACCAAGAGAGTGTGAGAGCAATAAATATCCTAGCCTCGCAAGTAGAAGATCGACTAGTTTTATGGCTCTTGATCTAAAAGTCTATAGGGAGCTCACAAGAAACCTTACTCTTAACTTCGTCAAAATAGCCTATCAAAGATGGCCTCAAAATCAAAGTAATAGTTGTAGAAGGTAGCATTAAAGTGATTGACCTACTACTTAATCATGATAGTAATTAAACATGCAATGTTGTAAGGCAGAATTTCAAAACTTAAAATTAACAATAAAGGATCTCCCAAGCATGCCATGATTTATATAATCTAAGTTGAAATGTTTCATAAATGCCAATAGGTTTATTAAACTTATAAAAAGAAACCTAGCATCTAGTTAAGAACATTACCAGTTGATGTGTGCTTCTCTCTTTAGGAAACGGCGTTCCCTTAGAGCAATTTGGCAGAACTGCGTTAGTACTAGGCTCCAAACTAGGATAGCTTCAATGATTGATCAACATAGATCGTCACCGACCAAAACCTCCTCTGAGGTAGAACCCGTTGGTAGATAGCAGCTGCTAGACCGCTCGAAGACCAACTAGAAAATATTAACTGAAAAGGCTCACTTTAAAATTGATAAAGCCTTCTAAAGAATTCTTGATTACTTAGAGAAACTCGTGGAGGATCGTAAAATCTCACGAAGAAAAGATGTCGAACTCAGAGAAAAAGGCTGAGCTAAAGTACGAAATAAGGAGGAGAGAGGAGGCCTATTCATAGGGAGAGGGGAGTGAAAAACTAATAAGTGTATAATTACACTTATTATCATATAAATTTTATACAATAAAAACTATAGTTTTAGTCATTATTATACTCCATATAAAAGATTTCACATGGTATGTAGTTGTTTTTTTATGCAAATGCAGATACTAGGTAAATCTTGGGAGGAAAATGAGATAAAGTGGAATTCTATGAAAAAAGAATGAAAAAGGTGCAAAAAGATGCGTGGAACTTAAA
>CATIWQ010036777.1:0-11844 GCA_949673415.1 Euphorbia schlechtendalii
CATAAACTCAATCGAATAATTAAAACATGCATCCCAAAGTGTATTAACATTACACCTTTTTCTCTGATTTGTCACAGGAAGCAAGTCAACATCCTATTAGTGTAATACAAAATATAACTGAAGAACGAAAAGGTTATCTCAATGGTTGAAGAAAGAAATAGTCTCATTTTCCAACTGAAGAAAGGAATGGTTGCCTACCACCAAAGGGATGCCACAGAAAGAAACGATCGACCCGCCCATAAGGGGTATCAAACACCAAGGGATTTCGAAGAAGGAAACAGACAACCCTACGAAGACACGGCACCAGAAAGGAAGGCCCATGTAATAAATAATCGAGGACAAAGAAATCACCAGCCTCACCGGTCTGGTATATTCTCAATCCCTTCGCTCTTTTCGTGTGATAATACTGGTTATACAACTAGCAGAAATCACACGAGGGGCAGCTGTGAGCACGAGATTCTGTACCAGCTCGCCAGCAATTTGGCGAACCTCGTAAGACTCTAGCAAGATTGGGGAGGTTGTTAGACTTGCTAGCAATGCTTACCTCGCCAAGGAGTTTGGCAAGCTAACCAAACTCCCTAGCGAGCCTCGTCAATGAGTTTGGTGAGCTCGCCAAACTTGTTGGCGAGGCTGGCTTCGCCAAAGAGGATGGTGAGCTTGCCAGCCTCTCTAGCGAGCTCGCCAACCTATTTGGAGAGGTCACTAAACTCTTTGGCAACCTCACCAAACTTTTTTTACCTTTTTTGGATTTTTCAGGATTTTTCTATAAATAGTCGGACAATTTTGGACTGAGGGGGGCTGGAAATTTCAGAGAAAATTCTTCTTTTCAGAATAAAAAACACTGAAAAATACTATAAATATTCTCTTTTCTTCTAATATTTTCTTGGATCCAAAATACATTTGGATCCCAAATTTCTTCAACTTAAAATCAAATTTCTTCAAATATCCTTAAATATTCTCGGGTCTAAAACAAATTTAAAACCCGACTCTGATTATCATTTGGATAAATAAACACTAATTTTTCAATTAAACTACAATTAAACCAAAACGAACTAGGAACGCTCACGGGATCGAACGGATACGCTGAAGTGGATTCATATTGAAAGTTTAAGCCTCTGAGTTCCTAGAATTGTGGATTCAGTGCTTTCATCTACTTCATCTCTTTCTGATTTTTATTTGTGGACCTAGGAATTATTTTTATTCCTTATTATTGTAAATATATTTTTTTCTCTTCTTCATCTTTTATTTCTTTTTAATTTTTATGTTAGAATACCCCAACAAAGGAAATTAAAATTATTCCCAGATAACAGACCTCACCTTATGCCATGCGATCATTTTCACTAATAAAATTGATCAACATAAGTGTAAATAAAAATGAACTATTTTTATTTAAAATAATAACTTTAATCATCGATGTTTTAATTAGGCCACACGGGCCTCGCAAAAATCAAATCGAATATATGTGCCATATTTCGTGCTAACTTTTGTGGATGCAAGTTAGATGTATGCCTATGATTTATTTTCCTTCAGGTATTGCATATATTTTTACAGAAAATGTAACTAATAGGTTAGTTGGCGGTTGCATCCCCCGATTTTTGTAATTTTTTTAATGTTTACTTTTCCGCATTTACTTTTTGCATTTATTGAATGCTTTACAGATGGTTTACTACTTTCCACATGTGAGTTAAATCATTACAAGCTCGAAAAATGACCTAAGTACGAATATTGTTCGCCCCTTTTCTACTGATAAGTTTAATCAAATATGGTTCCAAAATCTCGTGAACTGTTGGCTATCAACTGCGGTAAAAACTTTTTCACCTATAAAATGTAGGTATTGTCAATACCCCTTACCACATAGAAAAATGATGATAACTGCAAGTATACAGTTGCGATGTAGTTTTAAAAGATATCGAACCCACAAGGAAGGAACCTGGTCTAAAGATAACTAGGGAAGCGTAAAAGTAAATAAAATAAAAATAGATTAAGGATTTTTATGGGTAGGAAGATTAGAATGAAAAGTTGAGTAAATATAGATGTGATAGATAAGAAACTCTAAATAAATAGATTTTCACTACGAACAAGTATAGCAGATAAAACATGCAAGTTTAACAAAGTTATTCTGACCCTCTAGATTATCTAACAGATTCGGTTCTAGACACTCAGATGTTCAATGATTCACCGCAGAGCAACAAATGAAATAACTTTCTAAGTCTAGCGCAAATGAAATAAGACAATTATGAAAACCTAGACAACATTAATACTATGCTTAGTACGGGTCGCTCTCACATAGCCACATTTAGCAAGTTACCATTCCAAAAATGTTGGCTCACTAAACAGCGTTATATCACAGATCCAGTGATTATACACGATATTATTAACCCTGGAACTACTCTTAAAATTAACGCCAACGCATATAACTTGATTAACATAAAAGACTTAGAACGAAATACACATTATGACACATAGACATATCGTAAACTTCGAAATAGAAAGTATAAGTAGAAAGCAAAGCAAAGTTGTAAGGTATGCAAGTGAAAGCTAAAGTTGATCAAACCGTCTCCACTCTTTCATGGGAGTCGTCAATTCCTGCAATTCCTGCATCTATTTTGAATTCGGTCTCGGCTCGTACAGAACCTCTGCTAGGATGCTATTCTTTGTGAATATCGAACAAACGAATATTGAAGAACGAAAACGTTTATTGATAAGTGATTTGCAAGTACATTTATACAACAATTGCTCGAATATGTAGAGAAATCTAGTGATAGAAATAAAGAATCGAATCACTTAAACATTTTCTCGCTAACACTTAAGAATGTAGCGAATCTAACTATACACACACTATATTTACACTCTAATGTTTTCCACACTATTCATCCCACGAAATTGAAGAGGATTGGAGCCCTATTTATAGAGTTTGAAGGGTTGCGTCTATCCAAACGAAGAGTCACATCCATTGGTGAAAAGATTGCATCTCTTCAATGTGATTGGTTGAAAGGCTTTGATTCAATCCACAATGGATAGGCACCTTTTCATGATTGGTTTACTCCTGATAAGTGTCTTTTCGTTGGTCGTTGATGGCGGTTGATGGTGATTAATCATGTTTATCTGGTAGTTGGTAGTTAAAAAGATAATACCAGAAAACCGTCCATGTCACGACCGCGATATGTGATTCTCGAGCGTGAATCTTTTGTTGGCAGATTTTTGTTCTGAAGTGAACAGGTCATGACCACGAATGATTTTCGCGATCGTGAATTGAATTTTCTTCAGAAATCTCCTTGTAACTTCACCGATCTTTGACAGTTTTGATCCTAAGCCAAATCTTTAAGTTCCACGCATCTTTTTGCACCTTTTTCACTATATTTTCATAGAATTCCACTTTTGGTCATTTTACTTCCAAGATTTACCTTGTATCTGCATTTGCATCAAAAACAACTACATACCACGTGAAATCTTTTATATGAAGTGTAAAAATGATTCAAACTATAGTGTTTATTGTGTAAAATTATCATGATAATAAGTGTAATTATACACTTATCAATAATCCTATACCTAACATACACGATTCAGTCACAAAGTTAGCATTAAGATTTGAAGATCCGATTCCTATCAAATTAATCACCCAATATGAAACAATTCGATAGACTCAACTGTAATCACGGATCCCAACAACCCATTTGTTATCACAAATCAATTATAAATCCCACCAACAAGCTTATGAAAGAATAATGATATATTAATCAAGCAATAGAAATCAAGGGGCCCAACTCGAAAACAAAACTTGAATAATAATAAAAATAATAATAATAATAATAATAATAATAATAATAATAATAATAATAGAATAGACTGAGAAGTTGATAATTGAAAATAAGAATGATAAAAACAAGTCTCACGATCCGACTATAGCCTTTAAAATTGACTTCACTGAAAGAATATGAGTTTAGCTACTCATAATTTGAGGAAACACCATTAAAGATACAATTGAAAACATAAAGAAAATATAGAACAAAGTCCGAAAATTCCAGCCTTGAAGTTCAACTATCAAAAACATCCCTTTCTCCCTAAAGTCACTAACTAAAAAAGACAAAAGTTAATCAAATTCCTAATTTGATGTGGTATCCAAATAGGAATAAAATACTAACTAATTACGTAAAATAAATCTAGAGAATAACATCCTAAATAAATAAATCCTATTTTTTATTCTACTTGTTCGGCTTCCATAAAACTCTTGAATAGATAAAGCCGAAAGTTGATGGAACCCAATCCAGAAGGGGACTCTTAGTAGTGGTAGCAATCTTAACCTTGATTTTCGCATATCTAGAGTCTGAATCTAAAGATGTCTATTAGACACGAAAATGTAGCTTGATCTTTTAGAATTCTAACACATTTGAATCACTCCAATCGGACATTGTATGAATAAGTTATGGTCAAAATATAAAATCTTCTCAAAATTCACACAAATCAGCTTTCACGTGTAAATTCCCTTATAGCAACCTAAATTCCTAAAATATGCAATTAAGTCCAAATTAGTAGTATCAACACCTGAAAACTAACATTAAATAACACTAATAATATGCATAAATAACAAGTTATCAGACTCCCCCAGACTTGCCTTTTGCTTGTCCTCAAGCAATTCATTTAAAAACTAAGAGCCAAACCAATACAAAGAAGTAAACAAGCAAAAATGAATAAAATGGAAATTCACTAATTCAAAAACAAGTTCAAAAAACACTAGTAGGGTAAGGAGACTTTCAACAAAATGATCCTAGAAAACCAATGAAAACCATACAACTTAAGAAAACTTAAACTTTTTACTTCAATTAAGTATCAACAAGATCAAAAAGCCTCACAAGATTCACTCTCACTCGATGTTTAGGCTCTTGAAAGAGAAATCACTAATTAACAAAAACCTAACTGTAAAAGACTATAAGCTTGTCATGCGGTCAAGTCTCCATCATATGTTAAAAATGCTTGTATTATCGTAAGGTCTTTAAGAATTGTAACTTGGTTAGAGTTGAGGTATGGATATAAAAGAGATTTTTATGTATTAGAAGATCTTTTAGTTGTGACTTGATAGTTGTAGCATCTCCTTTAAGTTGATGAGATCTTGATTGAGAGATTTTCTTTTATTTTGCATTGATGAGACATTTGTTAGAAGTTCTTATTGACTTGAATCGATCATGATAATCTAACAAACACTTATTACTTATTAAAAACCACTACTTAAAACGAAAGTATAACTAATTTTCCTTTTTTGTAATTTTTTCATTTTCATTTTTTATTTTTTTTACTTTTTCCTTAGACTCATAAAATAAGAAAATAAAAAATGTCAAATTACAAGCATGTACACTAATGTTGTAAAGATAGTGTCCTTGAATTGAATTATGCTTTGAAGCTCTCTTTCCTCTATAATTGCTCTTCTTTAATGATGACGATATCTTGTTTTGTTGTTGTTCTAGATGCTTCAAGTGATGAGGATCTATACTGAAAGATCTTAGGGTGTTTAAAGGTTATCAAAGTGAGGGGAATGAGTGTGTAATGTGTTTAATGAAAGAAAGGTTTTAGGCTCAAAGGGGTTGACTATGGAATAATGTAAAGGGTAGGCTTTTTACTAGAAGGGTGAAAGCATAGGTTCCTTAATCTTCCAATATAAGATTTTCAATCATGGTCTTGACAAGATTAACAGCAAAACATACATAAGCTTTTCATATATCTCCCATGACAAGTTCTAGCTAAAATAGCAAGGTTTTTCCCACTCAACAAGAAAATAAGTAATAAGTAATATATGCATAGAAGAGGCTCAAATTCTTACCGGACAAGGGTTATACTACTAATCTTGGCTACTTATTTGAAGTAAAATTTAAAAATTCTAAAACTTTGCATGCTTAACAGATTATATACAATCAAGCTCTTTCAAATTTCTCACATACCCAAACATTGCAATTTGCACCTTTGTTATTGACTAAAAGACTCCAAGTTATCCAAATTTTTATGTTTATAAAGAATGTCAACAACGTTTAAAAACAGATTGTCCACATGCTCACAAATATAAGACAAAGAATTTCAAAAAATTTGGTTAATTTTTCACATCCATCATAATCTCATGCAAATTATATCTCCCTCCCCCACACTTAAATTATGAATGCCCTCATTTATGTACCCAAAAGTAAAAAGTAAAATGGAAAAGAAATGAAAAGAATGGTACAACCCGATGGAAGAGGAGGTTAGGTGATTCGCTGAGTCATGCAAACACTTGGTGGTAGTCCATCATGAGATTTAACTCAATTATAATTATGGCACTATGAGTTGATACTTGTGTAAACTAAACAAGTGAGAAAATTAAAAAAATTAAAAAAGAAATTAAATAAATAAACAAATTAAATTTCTTTTTTAAATTGGGGTCAACTCGCCGAGTGGAAATGTCTCACTAGGCGAAAGTAAGAGGTAGTAGAGACTAGTCCACTCGCCGAGTGGAATAAATTTGTGTGATGCCTTAATTAAGGCAATTCAGGTCCCCACTTTTCTTATGTTTTATTTTTTTGTTTTTTTAATATTTTTTTCAAAATTAGAAAATAATAATATTTAAAATTAAATTAAATTGAGTTGCCTCCCAAAGAGAGGTTTTGTTTAACATCTTTTAGCTCGACGAAAATCTTGATTACTAGGTCGGGTCTTCCAAATCATTCAAATTTTGAACAATTCCCTTTCCATGTTGAGAGGCATAAACTAGATTCATTACATGAATATTTAGCTGCATCATACATGTTAAATTCGACAAAATCATTATTAAATTATACCCGCATGAACATCATTTTTCGTTTTAGCAGTGATTAGAAACGGCCTCCATAACAACAAATTTTGAGGAATAGACAAACTTTGACTACCCATGTTAAGCACATAAAAATCAGCAAGAAATATCAATTGACAAACTTGGACAAGAACATCCTCTAAGACTCCCTTGGGGTAAACGAGGGACGAATCTGCTAATTAGAGCACAACACCAGTTGAACTTAGTGGTCTAGCATTTAAAGTCTCATACAAAGATGGAGGCATAGCATTAATAGAGGCACCCAAATAACACATAGCATTTAGATATCCTTTTCAATCATGCATGGGATAGAGAACATACCTTGATCCTTGCATTTACTCGGTATCCCCTTTTGAAGAACAGCTGAGACATTTGCACTAAATTTTATTCATTCATGTCCATTCAATTTCTTTTTTTAGAACCCAATTCTTTAAGAAATTTAGCATATTTTAGAAATTGCTTGATGACATCAAGGAATGGAATGTTTATCTTGATGTTCTGAAAAACATTCATGATCTCTATTTCCTCCTTTTCCTTTTTGGTTTTTGAGAATCATTCCAAGAAAGGAGGATGGTGTGGATATGGTTGTTTAATTCCTTCATTTGATTTCTTATTGTCAACAACTATCACTTCGTTTTCTGAAGAAGATATTTTCTTGGAATTCAAGGTGTCTTTAGCCGTTACCTTAGATTCTAAGCTAACATTGTTGTTCCTAGTCTCTTTTCCATTCATAAGAGTTATAGCACATACACTTTCTTTTAGATTTACCTTGGTTTGGGAAGGAAGCTTACCTTGGTTTTCTATTCTACTCAAAGTGGTAGCAATTTGATTAACTATTTTCTCCATGTTTTGAATGCTTGCATCCATTTTTGCTAATATTTGAGACTATTTGCAGCCATCATTGTTATCATCTCTTCAAGCATCATGGCTGGTTTATTTGTCGAAGGTTGGAAAGCTTGCTACCTTGACATGAGATTTTGAATGGGGCCTCGATTCCTTGATCCGTAATTGAAATTTGGGTGACCTTTCCAACCCGAATTATACAAATTAGAATAAGGATCATATCCCCTTTGCTCCCCATTGAATCCAAAAAAAGTATTCAATTGTGCATCCTTATACAAAGTGGGAAAAGCATCTAATTTATGCCCAACGACCAAATAAATTTCACAAATAATCGCTCGATTGGAATTTTTTTACCTTCATGGCTTTAATCAAAGAGGCAAGTTCATTTAACTTACCTTGTTCACTCGTCCTGGTCTAGTTTGGTGAGAAACTCCAAATTGTTGTGAGCTTGCAACCATGATTGAAATAAGACGCTTAGCTTCAACAGGTGATTTATCGATAATTGTTCAATTGTAAGCTGCATCAAACAATTTTTGTTCTAAAGGAATCAATCCACGGTAAAAGTATCAACCAATTCTTATGCTGTTATATCATGATTCGGGCATGCATCTATGAGCTTTTGGAATCTCTCCATATAATCATTAAGAGTTTCAGTTTCCTTTTGCTTGATAGATTTGATTTCCACCCTTATGCAATGCTTTGGTTGGCTGGAAAATATTTTTCCAAGAAAGCCGCTTCAAGATCATTCCATGAAGTGATAATACCTGCAAGAAGATTATACAACCACTCTTTAGCTGCATAAACTAAAGAAAAGGGAAAAGCACATAATGACATTTGATCTAGAGTAACTCCCTATGGCTTCATTCCGACGTAAATACCGTAGAAAGCCTTTAAGTGCTTATTTGGATCCTCTCTTTCCAATCCATGAAACTTAGGCAAGTGATAAATAAGTTCGGATTTTTATTCAAAGTTGGTTGGAGTTTCAAGAAAGTTGATGCAATAATTTGACAAATATGGCATTCATACTGCTAGTTAACAAAAGGTACAATTTTCTACCATCTCAAGCTCTTCTTCTATTCGCTCAGAATTATCATATTTAGGGTTATTCACCTTGTTAGAATGATGATGATCAAGATCGAATTCTAACCCTGTTGTGTTGGATGAACTTTCAATCCCTTTGTTCTGCTCCATGATTTTCCTCAAGTTTGAAGCGGTCTTTTCAATTTCAGGATCGAAGAGTTTACCACTTCCACATCAGTCTCGGTTATCAAACAAAATAAAATCAATTAGTACTCAGTCCCCAACAACAGCACCAAAATTTGACAAGCATCAAAATCACCAAATAATAAAAACCCTTTTACACTAAACAAATAAATTTGTAGTAGCGAGTGGGATCGTTTCCACAAGGACTAAGTTATCAACTTTATCTAATTTAACTACCAAGAATATGCAATAAAAGTAAATAAATTGGGGGTTATGAGATTTTGTTTGTTAAGCAAAAAGAAGAATTAAATAAAATAGGGGAACTTCAATAATAAAAGAACTTCCAATGAAATCGTTTCTTCGACTTACTTTGGATTGATCATAGTCATAAAGATAATCGTACCTTTCAACCAATTGGTTTAACTACATTGATTCGTCATTTATAATTAATATCTTTTGCTAGATTAGATTAAAAACACCAAACATGTCACTACGCCATAGATGGCTTGTCGCAACAATGAAAAAATGTTGCCTAAAGTGCCAAAAGTGTTGCGAAAGCACTTGTTGCAACACTTTTCTATGAAAAAAAATCATTGGTGATGCTTCTCTTGCGAAAAGTCATTTTCGCAACACATTTTCTTTTTTTCGCAACACTAAGAAATATGTTGCGACAAGTGACTTTTCGCAAAACTTTTTTAGTACTTGCAATGCCTTCTGTTGTGTTGTAAAAAATACCCATCGCCGTCAACGTTAACGTCCGTTAGTTTTTTTCATAACACTTTTGTTGTTTTTTCGTAACACTTTTCTTACAATACTTTTAGCATATTCGCAACAACATGTCCAGTTTTCGCAACACTTTTTAAAAAACACTTATGTCACATTTGAAACACTTTTTGCGCTTATTGCAACACATTTGTAAGACACTTAATTGATTTCATAATTCAAAAAAATTAAAATTCATTTTTTATATAATTCATAATGTTTAATTGTATACAAATTCAAGTAAGAACTAAAAATACATAATAATATATAAACTAAAAATAACGCTACTAAAAGTATATATGTTTATAATTTACAAATTGGCTGCTGACTTCACTATTCGAGCTGGTGTTCATAGAAATGCAATCAAAAAAGTTAAGGGTATCTCACAAACGATCATAAACCATTGCATCAGATCCATGAGCTTGCACCTATCAAAAATGAATGAGCAGAATTTGAATTAATAACTTATTATTCTACCTTAAGCAAACATTGTCAAATAGACTAAAAGTAGCCCATGACTTGTCTTTTCTTGAGCATTCAAGAACCAAAATGAGGATATAGCAAACTACATGAACTAGGAAAAATCGTATAAAACTCAAAAAAAAGTACACTAAGCAAGTTAAAGCATAAGTGGAAAATGGAAAAAAGGAAGTAAGAAAAAATACAGAGAAAAAAACATTTAGCTACAAACCTGTATGTTTAATAGGGTATTTTCCCTCCTAAATCAGCTTAAAGACTCCATCAAATTACTAACAGAAACAAACAGAGGATAGAATACAACAAACCTAAGAGCACCCATATATATAAATATAACAAACAAAGAAGTGTTTACCTTAGATACATCATCACACAACCTAAATCAGTCATCATTTATCATCAGCGCTAGGATCTATGTAATCAGTGTATCAAATCTATGTGCTTGCTCAGCTCCTCCAATTTCTTTAGCCTCAGCCTCAGCCTCTCGCTTTCGCTCACCAGCTGCAACAACAACTATGTTAATTATTACATAAACCTGAATTTTCATAAATTCACGAAATATCACAGTCCTTGTCTAATAAGTATGTACTCACATGCCAAATACAAAATCTGATTGATTTACCAATAACAAAGAATAAAAAGAAGACTTAAACTTAATTGGAACAAATCTAAGAACTCTAGCCTTTCAATTCAATTATGAATAAGCAATAGATGACATAGACTATGATGAAGGAATGGAAATCTCAGCCTTTTCCAATATTGTGGGCTCAGTAGTATTTGACAGCTCTAATAAGCGAAAGAGGCAACTGCAAAGAAATGGCCATGAGTTTAAAACTCCAAATCCTTGTAAATCATGCATAGAACTACATAAAGTTAAGATAAAGTAGTGGGGAATGTATATGGTTAAATCAAGAGGGAACATAATTATTAACAACCAACGTTTTGAAAAGGTAAGAGCTGAGATGTGGATAGATTGAGACCGTATAGTAGTCAATTACAATGTTCAAGTTCTAATGAATTAATGAATTTGTACCTTCTATTAAAATTTTTTTCTTAAATGGAAACAGCATCATCAAGTTGTTTCAATGGCAATACGAAAGTACCTATTTTCAATATTTAGAACCTGTTAACAACTTATACTACAATTAAAGAATTACATCCCCAAAATAAGAAATAAAACAAGACAATCACCATAAAGAGCAATTCAAATAATTTCACCAACCACATTTCATCACCACCAAAAATGTACAGAGGATTAAAAAATGCATGCAGATGAAAATGATGATTGAATTCGAGATAATGTCCATATTGAGAAAACCCTGGAATAGACAAGAAGTCGGATAATTAAAGATGAAATTGCACCTAGATGTGCCAACTAAATAAGATATGAGCTAAAAGGAATGATTGATGGCTAAGAAATGCAAACAACTTTACAATCAAATGAAAATTTTGAGAGGGATTGACAACACAAGTCCTTTTGGTTGACAAAATATTCTACAAAGCATTTAAGTGGCACCATAAAAAACAACTTGGGAACAGAAGAAGATATTGTCAAATTCCACTTTGCAAGGAAAAAAAATTGGTTACCTAATTGTCACGCACAACTGAGAAAAAGCAATTTTTTATCTACATCCTAAAATTTAGAACATGTAACCAGGTAATATAATCAGTCCTGCAAAATAGGAGAAAATAAAGAGGTAATCTTAGTCCAATGAACAATGATTATCCCACAAGTATCAGAAGATGAGGAG
>CATIWQ010036821.1:0-10113 GCA_949673415.1 Euphorbia schlechtendalii
CTTAGTTTATTACTTTCTTTTGATATTTATAATTCTGATGTCCAAGAATCGTAACATGGCTTTGGCTATATACTCAAATGTACCTAAAGCTTTCCTTATAATCGAATTCGATTGAGCCTTGTTCTTTTTACTGCATTTGTCAGTAGATATAATTTGCATCTTATTTATTTTGAAATTCTGATTCTTGTTTGTTATTGTAAGCTTGGTTCTTTTTATTTTTGTTTAGGTCCTTAGAGCGTGAGAATATCTCATACTGTTATTGAAAAAATTGTGAGAAAGGAAAATAGAGAACAACTTAGCCTTGAGATTGGAATATATACTTATCTGTCAAGTGTTAACTGTTATCAATATCTTAAAGACTAGTATTGCAGTTCTTGTTATTGTGACAGCCATGATACTTGGTTTTTCTGTTCTATTTAGCTAGTCAAGCTAGCCAATTAACTATTTTCTTATCCATATTGGTATTTGTTTAGGTCAAGACACAGCTAAAGTACAGGGCTCCCTTCAATCCAATTTAAGTAGCTCATAAATGAAGTTTTAAAATTATTTTTTTTAAAAAAAATTAGAGCATTCCGGACGGTTCTCTTTTAAGAATCGTCCGGAATGCTACTTATTTCGGACGGTTCTCTCTTAAGAATCGTCCGGAATGCTATTTTTCCGGACGGTTCTGAACCGTCCGCATTACTTCTGATCAATGGCGTCGCGGCTTGTGCGGACGGTTCAGAACCGTCCGGAAAAGTAAAAAACAATCGTCCGCAAAAACCTATTTTGCACCAGTGCCTGTTCATTAGTAACAACAAACAGTAATCCAGAATCCTTAAATATTATCCATTAATAAAATTCGATTTCCCGCTTTTGAAGATAGTGTAAAAGATTATAAATTAATAAAATGGGAAGATCATGTGCACATTAATAAAATACAGAGAATGGGGTTGGTATAATATTTACGGATGTGACAAATTGAGGAATATTATCCAGCTATTATTCACCTAAAAGTCAAACATTTTGGTAATTCATATTTGAAATTTTGGGTTCGGACAGCCAATCATGTCATTCTCATCCATTTCATAATTTTTGCGAGTGTCTTTCCAATATTTTTTTTAAAATTTTAATTGCCAATCTTATCAATAATCAGGGTAGTATTTTTAGATATACTAAAAAGAAAAAGCTGTTTTTTATAGTTGTAAACAAAACCTACCAAAATGGAATTTTGTGGGTCAAGTCATTAATTTAATCCTAATTATTACATCTGCATTATAGTAAATTTTTTAATCTTTTAATATAGGAAAATATAGCTTCATAATTTGAAAATGAGCATTGAGTTTTTTTTTTCTTTTCTAGAAAAAATAAATATATAAGTGGGGTTTCCATCTTTCCCTCATATTATGAGATAATCACAAATTGTATGAACTCTTGGGAACAGGGTTAGTTTCTCTTCTAAATTTTTAACAATTTTATTACATTCTTTAAACAATAACATGTAATTTGAATATGATAACGCATGGTTTTGTTCTCTTTAACTTCTAAAATCTGAACTTAACATAACTGAATTTGAGTCATTTCAATGTAAATTTATAACTACACATAGCTGAACTTAACTGATTGAACTTAACTTAACTGAACTTATTGAATTGTAGTTGAAGAGAACATGACCTATTTCTTCATGAACTTGGTATCGGGCCCAATGGACCCGCCTTATGAGAGTATGCTGCTTCTCAATAATAAAATGGATAATTAAACCATATACCCAAAAATATTAAATTTTATTGCTTTTACAATAATGAAAAATTAATATTCACTTTGTTATTTTATTAGATTCTTTTTTGTTTTTACCCTTATTCTCTTGTAACTATCTAATTTCTCCTATCTAATTTGAATTTTGCAACTTTAAACCTCCATATCTCACAAACCGTTGATTTTTTTGAATCGACCATTTGAAATATTTTGTTCGTTTTAATTTTATCTTTAAAATGACATACACTTTGAATTTTTCGAAAAAATAAAAAATTTATCGCAATTTTATACGTAGTATAAAAGCTGTATAATAAAAATCATAATTTTTTGTGAAGAAGTTATACAATATATAAGAGTGGTATAATGTTATTTAAAAAAGAATATATATAATACATTATACCACTCTTATATCATGTATAACGTCTTCATGAAAAAGCAGTAAAAACAGGTATTATACAACTATTATACAATGTAAAAGACTACAATAAATTATTTTTTTACTAGAAAGTGAGTTTTGTTGTAAAAATAACCACTATTATATCATGTATAAGAGCTTTCATATTAGTTTTAAGGTGTTCATGTCATGATTTTTTTATGGGGAAATCGGTCATATTATGAACGTAAAGGAGAAAATAATTCATATAAATTCATTATACAATTTTACACATTTATAAAGCCTTCATGAAAATGCAGTAAAAAGGGCATTATACCACAATTATACACCGTATAAGATTGCAAAACATTAATTTTTTTTTTCAAAAAAAACAAAGTGTATGTCATTTTAAAGATAAAAGTAAGACGAATAAAATATTTTAAAGCATCGATTTGAAAAAATCAACGATTTGTGAGATATAAACGTTTGAAGTTGCAAAATTCAAAATAAATAAGAAAGAAAATGTAGTTATAAGGGTTGACAAAGTCAATTTAAAAAATGGTAAAAGGAAAAAATATTTCTCTTAAGAAAAAAGATTCTTAATTTTTGAATTTTACAAAATTATAGATTTGTAAAGCCTAAATTTAGAAAGAAAATATGACAAATAAAAAAATAACCCTAATAAAATTGTGTGACATAAATTATTTTTGTTATAGTTTTTTCCTCTTATGTGGATGTAATTTATATTCCGCCTATGTTATGTTTTTTTACCTTATTTTTGCAAATATATGGGTATGATAAAATTTAAAAGTAGTTTGGTTTTTTATTGAATTTTATTGGAAATGCATTATAAATCGATCGAGAGCATTATAAATTTTTGTTGCATAGCTTGTTTACAGTACAATTTTAAAAAGTAAACCCACTAGAGAAAATGTAAAAGCACTAAATTTTCATAATCTGGAAAAACACAGCCATAGATAATAAACTAGAAGTGATTGAATGTAATTGCTGTACCTTGATAATAACACATTAAATGAATTATATTAACTTCTGAGACGGCAAATGCTTGATAATTACAACAGGATCACGACAGACTTCAGAAATTCAGATCTTTTTATTGACTTATTTTCTTTTTTTTTTTCTACACTGAAATCAAGGAAATTTAAGGCTAAAAACAAGAATAATGTTGTAAAAAATCAATTAAAAATGAAAAGAAAACTTGACTTTTCTTATCTTATGATGCACGATCCGCTCGCCTTTGAATTTTATAAACTGGTGAGTGTGTCAGCAGATCTGGGCCTGTGGGCCTATTCCACGGTGGTGCCGGAACACCGTGGAACACTCCGGCAACTCCCCAAGATCCGCGAAAAGTGATTCATCTTCTTCTCTCACCGGAAAAAACATACCCGTGTCAGCCTCTACTTTGGCCGTGCTCCGGTGGTCGGCAAATATGGGGCTTTCAAGAATCGTTGAAGAGGTTGTTTCCATTTCTCCGAACCAGCTAAATTCATCCCTGCTAATAAGCGAGTCATCTCCGAGATTGCCGAACTTCTCTTCAGGCTCGGGTTCAGTTTCAGGTTCAGGTTCGTGTTCCGGTTCAGGGTTCAACTCCAGCTGACGTGGCGGTGTATAGATTTGGGGTTTGGGTGCACCGGTGTTATTTTTGTGGTGGTGGTGTTTGGAAGGGGGCGGCCAAGGGTGGTTGTGCTCACATGAATAAGTAACAACTAACATAGACGGGTCGACCCGACTCCTCTCTACTTGTTTTCTTGCCGGACAGCCCTTTGAACTACTACACCGGTAGTATCCTCTGTAAAATACAGAATCTAATCAGTATAGTATAGTTAACTGTTGCGGTCTTATGCATGGGTACAAAAATGTCTCCGTTAGTTTTATATAAAATTTTTATGAGTTTAATTGCATTCCCAAATCTATTGTACTCATTGGAAATCAGAAAATTGAACAATTCCAAAGTAGAAGTTCAAATGTTCAATGAATTTGATCATTTAAACGCATCAAAATCCAATAATTTACCATTTGCTTTGACGTTAAGAAAGTAAGGTAGGCAAAGTTTGAGATGAATGACTCTATTTAAGTGTATATAGTTGTAGGTTTAGCCCTGTTTCAGCTTGTATAGGTCTTTACTTGTAATCTTGAGACCTCATAAACATAAATGCATGAATTGTTGAATGAAAAAGAAGTGTTGGGATGGAGATGAAAGAAAGGGTAACCTTGGATAAGGGGAACCCTTGATGGGTTTTTGGCCGTACTTTCTCCAAGCCCAAGAATCAGAGGGTGGAGGAGCCGTCTCGCCCTTAAGCCGTCCCCCTTCAACGTCTTTGATCGGCACTGATATTACTCTCTTTTGTGTTGCCCTTTTACTGCTACACATATTGATTGAACAGAATCAATTAATTAAGCTCATAGCTTTTGTACGGAGGACATACTTGTATATCTAGTTTGCAATTAATTATTACCTTCGTTTAGGCGGAGATGAAGAATTAATGGGAGAATCAGGACCACTTTCTGTATTCTCATAATCATCTTGATCACTCATTAATTGGCTGATTTTTTGGTATTTTCTCTCCATTACGAATCTATCAAAATCAGATCACTCTTCCCTTGATTAATGACGGTTGCCGGCCGGCGGATATTTTGATTTTAGAAGAGAGAGATGATGTGAAAAGAGGAACAAGGAGAAAACGGAGAAGGTGAAGAAAGAGAAGGGTGCTTTTAAAAAATTGGACAGATTGGCTCTTGTTATTTGTTTAATAAAGGACGTGCAAGCTAATGTGATTTTAATCCCTTTCTTTTTTATTAATAATGATAACGACCCCGATATTATAAAATTATTTCTAATTGTCTTTAGCTGACCAACTGATCATTGAGGTTTACTTCATTTATTTAACCCTTAATACAGTTCATCTTATAATACAAAACCTAATCCCTCTTTTTTTCAATTGTTTTTGTTAGGGTTTTTTATGTTTATCAAAATATTTTATGACTGCATCTAAAAATTGTAAAATATGACAACAAATTTTGTTTATCATCAATATCCAATAGTTGGTACTACAAGTTTATTTGATGTTACAATTTATTCAAAGTTTTGTTGCACATTTGCATAGTTATAATTTTGTAGTATTACCAAACAACTTTTCTCAAATGCTCAAAGTTGTCAAAACAAATTTTTATACTTTGAAGTTTGAACAGCAAAATTGAACATATGATAACAATTTGTAACTCTTAAACGTTATCCACATTTGAAGTAAGAATAAACGTATATAATATAATTAGACACACTACTTAAAAATTCATTATATATTGTAACTCTAAAATCTCATGATTCTTCACATGACAAACAGATTTATTACGAAACAAAGTATAATTATATAAGTCTAAAGTCGCTCTTTCACAAGTTAAGTTTGTTTGGGGATGAAAATTTCAAATTCCTTGTCTATATTTAATTCCATGATTCCATTTTCAGTTAAAATAAAATTCCAAATCTAAATAGGGATATAAAACTGAACAAATAGGTGCAGATTAATAAATGATAAAATTCTTTTTAATTATTTCTTATTTTATTATCATAATTATGCATGTAGTTCAGTAAAACTTTCTTAATGAACTAGTATATTACTATGGCTAACATGACGTTACAAATGGACAAACCCATGCAAAAACAAATATACATGCCTTTTCTTAAACAAGGAAAAGTTTTTGATCCTACTTTAGTGCTGCACATGATTTTTTGCTTCGTCTAGGGAGAGAAAATATATGATAAGGTATCCACTTCCTTAATATAGACTAATTTATGAAGAGATGTTTGATGCATAATTGATAGACTTTTTTATACATGTAATTAATTAATCAGTTCCTTTGTTGATGATCTCATCAAAATTGGCCTTCTTTCTCTATTCAATCGATGCCAAACCCCTTATCCCATGCATTCAATCATAAATTCTATAGTTTGAAACATAAGTCTCACTAGAATAAACACCAAAATGAAAAATAACTTTTCCAATCCAAATTAATTTTGAATATCATTTATAGGGAGTGTCCATACCTACAATATAATCTCGTTTTTTTTTAAAAAAATCATTGAATTGTGGCTACTCGTGAAAATTTCGAAGAATTACTTTAGATATTTGCATTTCAAAATTGAATCGAAATTATTAAGGACTAGTTTTACTTTTGATTGACATGGCTCATAGATATACACTTATCACATTGTCGGCAATTATGAAAAAATTGATTATCTCTCACCCTATATAAATATTCTTTTAGTTATTAATTCGCATACTATTTGTCACCGCCACTTGTTTGGTGTTAATATTGACGATAATACTATTTATAATTAATAATATTGACAACAATAATTGTTATTATAATAAGTTCATTTATCAAAATGACGCCAATGATATGAACATAGACAGTACTCTGTTTATTTATAATGTATAACTTACTGCTAATTATTTTTGAATTCAAGGGAAAAATCATTATTTGTACTAATTGAATCCCAACTATTATTTAGTTTTATATATTAAGTTGACAAATTATTGGTTAATAATAATTAAGCTTTAAATTGTACAAGAACGACATATTTAATTAAATATACACATACTTTTTTATGTTGTAAGTTTGATTATGTAAAATATAACATAATGAATTCTTTTTTCCCCAATTTTTTAATGCATTTTCTATGTTAGTTATAATAATTACAAAAGTTTAGCTTCTTGTCCAAGAAATCAAATTAAAAGACCATAGTCATTAAAAAAATTAAAAAATTGTGGTCATTTTCATCTAGACGGGCATAAAGAAACATTAATATTAACGAACTCAGCCCTTCAAATTCTTGGAATTTGGCATAATTGTAGATATTATGTATAGTTTAAAAAAGTGGAATCCTAATCCTATCCTCAGTTGACAAAGTCATTTATTACTCATGCTAAATTTTATACATCTCTCTTCATAGAAAATGATTGAAATGCCAATTGGCCAAATGGTGAAATATATAAATAATTGAAAAAATATCAATTCGAGATTCTTTCATTATAGTATTAATAAGAAGCGTGAAGTAATGTGACCATGACAAATTCTCTACTCCAATAATAAAACTCATAATTATAATAATTTCCACGTCTGACTTTCCTTAAACCACGGCAACTTTTATGCCTTCTCTCTATTTACTTTATCCATTTTTTCTTAATTTCTACAACTCCTTTTGTATTTTGTTAAGGAACAGAAACTTCCTCATGGCTTCCTGTCTCATAATAAGATATATATCTGTATTATTTTATAATAATATCTACATGTATTAATTACGATGAGTTTTCCCAAGCTGAAAAAAGTGCCAGCATATGCTTACTCTGTAAGACATAATGACATTTATTAGATTATTCTTATTTTGTGCAAAACTTATGATTGGTAAAATGTGTAAATATAGGAAGATATGGGTTAAAATTGAACAGCCATATGCGACCTCTGATCCCAAGTACAGTAATGGGATGTAGTTCACATGTTTTTTCTGTGTCTGTTCCTTCATTTGGGATTTGATTTAGCATCTGTTTGACATTGCTTTCCAATCTGTTCTCTTAATAAGTTATTTTCACAAACTTTTTTTATAGAACTACATATTTTAGCTTTGAACAACATATTTTGATCATTCCTACTATTTAATTAAGAACTATCTGTTTTGTTTTTTCCAAAATCCACTTTACTGCTTATAGGAAAAGTTTGAAAACAGAACTTTTTCAAAAAGCAGCTTAAGAAAAAAACACAATCAAACTAGTCCTTATTAGAGTTGCATCATTAATTTCGGATATGGAGATTGGGAGCAAAATTTCCTGTGTGCACTAACAAGTCTTGTTAAATGATTTTCGGCTTCTTTAATTAACAACATAATTCGTGGGCTATATCGGTAGCGAATAGTTAGTATCAAAATTTATTGTAAATATATATTCTGGCAACAAATCTTTTGTTGCCACGGAAAGTATTTCTTAAAGGAATTAATTTTTCAATTGAAAGTCGTGTTCAATAATTGGCAAATTAGACATTGGGAAAATTATGATAATGGTATCATAGTTGATGATGTGACCTATCTTAATCATGTTGGATGTATTCCACATAGAAACTCCAAAAACCTAGAATGAAGTAGGCAAAACACATCCTAAGTCTCAAAAGATTTCAAATTTCATCATTAAACAATTTTTTGTAATAATTTCATCATTAAACATTTGATCAATTATTTCAACACGTTGAGTATATGATCTTTTTGTCTTGATGGTAATATTCTCTCTCTGTACAATGGTTCTTTGGAGATATTGATGCAAAAGATACAAAAGCTTAAAATAGTTAGGGGTCTTGTAAATTATTTTCTTAATTTGTAATGTCTTTAATTTGTTTAGATAAATGTAACTGTTTTATTAGAGGTTGCCCACTGTGCCTGTCCTTAATCCAGATTTTCTAGTTTTCATGGCCTACATCCTTGTGGGCCTCCTTATAATTTCAATTTTTTTTTCTGGTTTCAATTCCGATTAAATTTGTTGTACCTTCGATCATGTGACAACATGTTCTACAGGGGACAATCAGAATTTGCACTTTTTAATATTTCATACTTCACTAGCATACTAACAAATAGAAAAACAACAATCGAGCCTAATTTCATGCTTGCAAAGTCTGCTATATAATTTATTAAACATTAAATTAGCTCGAATACATGGTTGAATTTTAACATATACTTAGTAGTTTCATGTTGTTGTATAGGTATATTATTTTATCTGTGATGTAAATTGTAACTGTAGCCGATTTTTAATGATAAGAAATTATTTTGTGGGCTTCTAGCTAGTAAAAACTTCAGTTACTATTGGGCAGGGGCATGAGTTACATTGCTCAAGCATTGATTTGGGTCATGAATGCAAAATTATTGGGTTGTAAAAGGACCTTGTTGAGGTAGGACAATGGCTTCCACGTGGAAGTTGGTTGAAACACCAATACACCATCAAACCCATTAATTTAAACCTATACCTCTACTTTTCCAAAGAATACATTTTCATTATCCTCAGCTTCCTTCTCAAATGTCACCCTTTCAACAAATCCTCTAGCTCTTAGTATTTAATTTACCAAACAAACACTATCACTCTTTTCCCAAACTAGCTAGTTCTACTAAATTAACTCTAATGGTTCCTGTACCAAATTAATACTTACATTTGTAGCATTTACCCACTTGTGTTCTTTTGTATAATTGCTTTGTTTTTTTTATAAAATAACTGTTATTTTTCCCACTACCACCACTAGATTAGTTGTTGTAACACGGTAAAGGGCAACATAAACATTACTTCGCAAAAAGAAAGTAATAGTATATTGCTATGTTAATATTATAAGATGTAGAAACATAAAAGCCGTATAATTTCTGCTATAAAAACATAAAATTATTGAGCTGGGCTTTGTTGGGTTGGACCGGGCTTTATATACTATTTCAAATTTTAGATCTAACAGCTCAACCAAATTTTAACGTAATTCCCATTCCGCGATGAAAAAGTATGAAAATAACTAAATTCACTTTTGACATTAGCTTCTTTAAAAGATAATTTTTCTCTCAAATTAACGAGATTAGGGAAAAGGAAAAATAACCTCCGAGCTTTTCAAAATAGGTTACATGAAACTCTTGAAAATCAATTAATTTGATGTATAGGAATTAGTTGATTGAAAAAAGTTCAAGTTACTTTATATTCGGATATACAAACAGATTTTTAATTGCAGAAAGAAAATCATTTTAACTAAGTGTTTTTGGTATTTGAAACTAAACAAAATTACTATTGACCTAGAACTAAATCAATAGAGATGCAAAAGATCAATTGCTTCTGAATAAAATTGTTATGAAAGTCACATGTGGGGCCACCGAAAGTTGTTTTTTCGGGCCCCATCACCGAAAGCCACCGAAAGTAACCGAAAGCCACCGAAAGTTGATTTTTTGGGAGCCATCACCGAAAGTTGTTTCGTCTCTATGC
>CATIWQ010036839.1:0-12767 GCA_949673415.1 Euphorbia schlechtendalii
ATGACTCCGTTGTGGACATCAAGATTGCCCCCTTCAACCGTCAACTTACCCAGAGTGTGGCTCTCATCTCAGAACAAGCTCAGATAATCATTGAAAGAGCAGACAAGATTCCTCTTCCATCTCAAATCCGCTCAGAACTTATCCAGCATCTGCAGCCTCTCATGGAGACAAGGCTCAGTAATTACGTTGATATCCTAGAAACACTTGAAAATTTGAACGGGATAATGGAAGATGGTGAGAAGGGTTTGATGATAATCCATAATAAAGTTAGTGGGGTGAAGGAGATAATCCAGAAGCAGATAGCAGATGTAATCTCTACTTTGGGGATTTCCATTGAGCACATATCAACCGAATACTCCATGGGGCTAAAGAGTGAGGTGTAGGCGCTCAGAACTCAAAACGTCTTCTATCTATGGTAGCAAGGTAAAATCAAAAGTAGTCTTTATGAGATGTTGAAACATATGAACGAATCCAAGGTTGAAACTCTCAAGGCTATTACAGATTCAAAAAGGGAGTTGAAGTCTGAGATCTTCAAGGCTGTTGAAGATGCTCACAAGCAGATCACTGAGACTACCTTTGCTCAGAAAAATGAGGCTGTTGATGAGTTAAAGGAACAAATAGAGAAGTATATTGCCGCCCTTACCAAACCAAAAATGAAGCTAGAGACATCATGGTGGCAAGGAATGTAATCACTTCAGAGGCCCTTCAGAAGAGCATTGATGGTTTGAGTACTCAGCTTGGTGGCCTATCTCTCCACTCCTTCTGCTCACATGACAGTGAGATCGTTCCATTCCTATAGCATCTGGCTAATGGTCTTAACACTAGTGGATATGGAATCAGAAGGCTCTCCAAGTGATCATTGAAAGCATCTTTCCCTCTGTTCCCAGCAAAGCTGCACGGCTGATTCAACTGATTATCCCTCCTCTTCAAGCAAATGCAAAGGTTATTCATGATGTCATCCAGAGGTTTGCGTTTGATGAGCAGAAGATAGTAGCTCAGCTTGTTGGTGCTGAGTGGAGGGAGAAAGATAAGCACAGCTTCAAGGAGATCTGAGAAAGACGGATGAATTCCAATCAGCCTTCAAGCAGCGCCATGGAGATAAATCAGCAGGAGGAGACTCAAAATGATGAATTCTTAGCTCTTAAAGAAAAATCCTTGTAAATGAATTCATTATAAATACTTGTATTGTAAAAACTTGTACTCATCAGCAATAAAGTTTTTACTTTCGCTCCAAAAGTACAACTCTTCATTGTACTGACTTCCTTGTATAACTTTAAAACTTAAACTCTGAACTTAAGCATTAGACTATGAGGGAGTATGAGGGAGTAAGTGCATCCTGTGCTTAACTTCACTCAGAACCAACAACATGAGGGAGATTGTTGGATTTTGAAGATAATTTAGTTTTGTAAGTTTTGAGTTCAGAAGCAAAGTTCAAAAGGAAGTTGCCTCAAAAACACAAGGATTCGTCAGCAGACCTATGGATGCTCAGAAGCTATTAAAGTCAGATGAGGTATTAAATATCTCAGAACATCACTCAAGACTCAGAATGTTAAAAAGCCTTTCTGAGGATTGCAAAAGGTCAACTTAGTTTTTCGGCGCTAAAAGTAAAAAAAGCTGACTTCACCTTTAATACCACCGCACGGTCTATTCTTCAGTCTACTACAAGAAAAAAGTTATTGTAAAATCAAGAACAAATCTCACCTGCTTTTCTGATACGTATCTGCAGTACAAAGTGGACCCTCAAGTCAACCTGATACAGCATGGCGCGGGTCAGAGTTGGATGAGCTACTCTAACAGATTGTTTAACAGAAATAATATTGGGAGACAACAGCAGAATTCCTAGCAACAGTTCAAAAATCAACGGAAACATTCTCTTCCTCTATAAAAGGATGATTTCCGTCATTTGAGATTGTTACCGAATCTTAGCAAAAGCATTCAAGAGTGAACCAATTCTCAATCTGCTTACAACCTTCTCATAGCAAACATTCAAATCTCATCTGTTTGTATTTGAACTAACTGAAACAAAGTTCAGAAGTTCATATAAATCATTTTCTTATAAACTAAGCTGAAGGTAAGTTATTGTGAGGGAGCTAGGTAATCTCATAAGGACGGTACTTAAGAGAGACGAAGTTCAGAGCCTCAGATATAGAAGAACGATACTTCTGTATTGGTATAGCTCAGTAAAAACTGTTGGAGGGTACTTCAGTCAAAGCATTGTAAAGGGTTTACTCTTCACCAGAAGAAGAGTTGATAGTGGATTAAATCTTGGACTGAAGTTTCACTGGATTAGGCAGAGGCTGAACCATGATAAAATCTCTGTTTGCAAATTTTCTTACCTTGCTCTTTTATACTTGTGCTATTTTATTCTGCATCAATACACATAAATACATAAAGGGGTTCTGAGTAAAACCTTTTACTCAGAAGCATTTTCAGAAGCGGTAATTAAACTACCTTCTGAAGTAAAATAGTGTACTCGAAAAAGAGTTATTCACCCCCTCTAACCTATTTTACACCTTAATGGTCCTACAGAATCGTTTCAAAAAAATTAACGGTTTGAGAGATATGTTCATTTAAATTAAGAAATTTAAACTAATTAAGAGAAATGAGGTGGGTATTAATAGAAATGTAATTCACATATGACTGGATGAGTTCAAATAAGAAATATAATAAGACACTATTACTAATATATACTATTTAAAATAAAAATTATAATTAAATCTAATTAGTTAGTATTCCTTGTAATTTCTCCAAAAAAAATGATGAAATATGGATCCAAATCCAACCCATTATCAACCCTAGTGTTAGATCTTGAGTCATGCATGCAACTTGGCAACGATAATTCCATAAGAAATATAATTCATGTTTAATATTGATCTCATCTCATCTCTTATAAATACTAAGATAAATTCTATTTTACCCAAATCCATCAATAAAGGAAGAAGAGTCTCAACGAGATTCCTAATCATAATAAAATATGAATTCCATGAACAATTCACTTCATTATCTTACTCTCATTTTATTTGTCACCAATATTAAGCTCGACGCATATGACCACTTTTGTCTAGGAACATGAAAAATTTCTTTCCCTAAGTCACATATACAATCGTAACATATAATAACCACTCTATACATTTTTCTCATTTTTACAAAACTTAATTGACATCATTACATTAAGTCATGATATATCGCAGTTGTAAGAATCGGCCAACAAAGTCAAAATATTAAATTCAATTTCCAAAAGTAGCAATCTACACCCATGTATAGAAAAAATATCACATAAACTCGTACATTACCCTCTCTATACTATTTTATAAAAATCAGAAACATGCATCTGATGAGATATCGAATAGATGCACCAAAAAAGGAAAAAACAAAAAATAGAATTAGATTTAATAGACAGTGAATCAATTGAAGATATCGTACCTTTCGTGGCAGTTTCTTCAGTTCATTTTTCTCCGATTATGACAATGTCTAATTGTCTATACCATATCACCTATACATAGAGATTATGCCCATTTTATTCATCATTTCCTCTTATCGGATTGTTAACGGTATAAAAGAAATTCAATAGTCAGGTTAAATTCAAAAAATTGATGAAATGTAATTCAATATACATATATATTACAAAATTGTATTAATGTGAACGGAAAAACGTAAAATTTTATAATAATATAAAAATCTAATACCCTAAAATGAGTATTTTCTTCTATATTCACTATTCAATGTTTCATACGTGACACATTTGTAAAATAAAATTAAAAAATAAATCAAAAAAACGAATGGATGATATGAAATGTAACACCTAAATTTTATTTTATTATACTCCACACATATTACTGCATTTTTTAATGATTATTTAAAAGTTAATAATTAAACAAAAAAGTTAAAACCTATATTCAAGGAATATAAATTTTTGAAGAGATTAGAGTTCGAAATCGAAACCATGATCTCTAACTCTGAAAATAGATGTACACCAATTGTTTTACAATTGGTAAATCATTCAATCTCATTAAATCGTATTATTAAAAACTAATTAAACCGATATCTACCTTGTAGATTTATTTGACACACCAGGTGTAAATTCCTAATCCTCACCCTTTTACTTCTTCTCTATATATTGAAGTAAGTATAATCTGATTCCTCCAAAGCTCCAATTCATCATAACAATGGATTCCTCTCTAATCTCTCCGGCAATGCTTTTATCTTTTCTGATTTGTGCGTCTCTGTTGATTTCCCCTTCCAATTCTCTTATCTGCACTTCACAGAAATTCAAGTCCAACAAAGTTTTCGCAAATTGCACCGATCTTCCTTACCTCAATTCCTTCCTCCATTTCACATACAATTCGACCAACTCCTCCCTCTCCATGGGATTCATCTCGCCACCGGCGAAACCGGAAGGCTGGGTGGCTTGGGCGATCAATCCGACGGGCACCGGAATGGTTGGATCTCAATCGTTGATCGCATTCAAATCGAACGGTTCACTGATCGTCAAAACGTACAACGTCACCTTCGTTCCGCAGCAATCGAAGCTATCGTTCGATGTTTGGGATCTGAGCACGGAGAGCGACGGCAAGAACTTTGCGATATTTGCGACGGTGAAGGTGCCGGTGAATGCGACTACGGTGAATCAGGTTTGGCAAGTAGGTCCATCTGTGACTAACGGTGTGCCGGACAAACATGAAATGGAGGAAGCCAATAAAAAATCAGTAGGATTGTTGAGGTTTGCCGGTAGCGGTGAAGCTCCTGTTCCTGCGCCGGCGGCGGAACAACCGTCAGGTGATAAGAAGTCCGGGGTAAGTAGAATCGGGAAATCGGATTTGATAAGTGTGATTGGGTTATTTGTTAGCTTGTTATGGTTCATTTAGTTTCCTCTATTTTGATTCATAAAATTGCGGTGCTTAATTTTCAATATGCGACCTTTTTCTTCAATTTAAGTTCATTTAAACACATTTATATTATTTGTTTGCGTGAAAAAATTCCAATAAAATATTGTGCATTTTACACCAGCCTTAAAATCTTTGATCTGTTCAATTTGTTTACAAATCAGTTGTTTATGAATCAATTTGAATGACAATAGAATAGGAGCGTATCCGGAAATGAAATTAAAAATCAAATGAATATGAATACGAATCTGAATCAATTACGTATCTATTTACAATTTTATAAATGTACTAATTTGATGTCAATTTTTTTAATCAAATAGAATTATTAGTCAACGTGACGTGTATACTTGCTAGTCTAAATCCCGATACATATTTGGGATTGATTTTTTGAACTTGTTAGGGAAGGAAATATTATACAAATTTTTAAAATATATAACAATGTGTTTATAGGATGATCCGTATTTATTATAATGGAGTTTTTTTTATTTTATTTTTTAGAAAAATTACTTTCATTCATCCATAAAAATCATTTAACTCAACAAAATTTGATGTTTGAACATTAAAGACATGTGGAATGTGTTTTACCCATAGCAATAAGAGTTTTTTTGTGGTTACTTTATTTCTTACGAATTACTTTAATGGGTAATACTTTTTTATTGAATATGATTTTTTTTGACTTGGAAATCTCACCTTGTTGCTCTACATTGAGATTCTTGCACCACAAAGGGAAGTATAGCTACCAAGCCTCCTAGTGTGGAGGCCATTTAGATAGTTGTTTAGGATCTTAAAAATTGAAGGATCTGAAAAAATCTATATACATCTACATTTTATTATTATTGAAAATTACACTTTCATTGATTTATTACTTCATAATATACCATTTAAATTAGGATCTCATAATTGCTAAGGTCAACTTTGATTATTATGGAACTTTATTTAATGCCCATTGATAGCATAATAATGATTATTTGTAAAAAAAAGCAAAATTACAATACCAGCTGTACAAAACAGTCATTTTCATTTTGTTTTGTCTAATAAAGCTTAAGACAATATGGAAATAATTAAGAATCAATGGTCTCACTTCATCACATTGAACGTTATAAACTCTAAAAATAAACTAGATAAATTAATAAACTATTTTTGTTTAGTTGATCGGCTTAAAATTTAAAATGGTTAAAATTATTTGACAAAAAAAGATCTCAAAGACAGTTTAACAATAATCTCATCAAAACTACAATTTTAAGTCCCATATTTCTAAACCATTAAAAATTAGAAATTAGATATTAAAAAATATTTTATAATTACTTTTGTTTTATAAAAAATAAAATATAATTGATGTTTATGGATAACTTTGTAAGTAATTGGTACCTCTAGGCTCTAGATACTATATCACTGAGATATGTCTAAAATTTAATATTTTATATGCATACAATGAATTTAATTTTTTATATGCATAATATATAAAATTTATTAAAAGCATACAATGAATTTGATTTTTTCAGAATCTTCAATTCGATGAATCAATGCTCGTAAAATTAGGTAGAGTACCGAAGAAATAGTAAAAACAGGACAACCTCAAATTATCACCATAGACTCTGCAATTCTATCTTTTGTAATTTTTTTTGGTAAAATCATCTTTTTTATCCTTACAATATTTTTTCAACATATCCTTTCTGAACAACAAAAGCCACGAAAGCTAATTACAAATTAGCATTTCGTGCTTATGTCCCATCCAATCCAGTGAGTTAAAACATCATAAGTCAAATGTATTTTTACCTCTCAGTGGTTCTAAAAATAAAAAATCAGATGTAATCCTCAACTTTCAAAAGAATCAATTATCCCTTTTAACTTGATAAAAATAGCATCAGTTTATCAGAAAAAAATCAGAAAAATGACATTTTAGAAAAATCAAACCAACCAGATTCTGGGACGTGGTATTGAGGTGGCTAACTAGATTGAAATTTGCCAAGTATCTGATATTTTTGTAACTTCAGGGTGACATCCGATTTTCAGAATCAATTTTAGGAAAGTGTTCATGCATTAAGTTTAACATAGATTGTTAATTATAGTCTGGGGGCCTAATACATCAACACCACCTTAAAGTTGGCTCAGAAAATCGGATACCACCCTCAATTTTCAAAAAGACCAGTTACCTCCTTAACTTGGCAAAAAGGACCAGTTACCCCCCAAACTTGGCAAAAATGCACCAGTTAACCCCCTCAATGCCACGTGTCAGAATCTGGTTAGTTTGACTTTTCAAAAATGTCATTTTTTTTATTTTTCTCTCTTTAACCAGAAGTTGACACGTGACTTTAAAGGGGCGAACTGGTGCATTTTACCAAGTTAAGGGAAGTAACTGTGTTTTTTTGCCAAGTTGAGGAGATAACTGATCATTTTGAAAGTTGAGGAGATAACTGATCCTTTTGAAAGTTGAGGATGACATCGGATTTTCTGAACCAACTTTAGGGGGATCTTGATGCATTTGTTATGAATTAATTACATTTAACAATGGAATCATCATATTAATCCCATTTTTCATTTAATTATCTCTGCTAAAGTGCTAATCACCCCTCACATTTCCAATACTGCAATTCAACCAAATTTCAAGCCCCAAACAATAATCTCAAAGAATGCATAGAACTTGCGCTCACCTACAATTCAATCAATTCATCTCTCTCAATCGCCTACGTCGGATTCCCGGAAAAGCCCGACGGTTGGGTCGCTTTGGGCAATCAACACTTCCACTATAATACCTGATCCATCCATCTAAATTGAAGAATTAATAAAGTTGAGGACCGAATTGCAAATGTGGGGAAATTAATTGTACAATTATTCTCTTCAGATAATTGAAGAAGTCTTGGAAATTGATTAAAACCCAATAACCATAATTCAACCTCGACTTATCATTCATCGTGATATTCGTCGATCTTCGGGACGGAAAAAGGCACAAATTGATCAGTTTCTTATTTGTTCTCTATCAAGATGCAAGGCGACGAGGAACTCAAGCCAAGGCATCTACCTTATGAATATATTCTACTATTATAAGCACAATGCAACCCTTGTTAAAATATCAAAATGCAGGTTACAACAGGTAAGTAGTTCCAAAAAGATTATATTTATGATTATTGCAATGAAAATTCCTCAGACAATAAATTATAATGAGAATGATAAAAACATAAAACACTAATTATACCGGAAAGGAGCCAAAAGCTAGGAAGAAACAAGGATCATGTGCTGCAACAAGAGAATTTACTCTGCTTGCCAGAATTTGCATTGAGGCTGACTCTGTTGAGACTCAACTCAGCCTTGTATGAATCCGAGTTGAGGACTTTTCTGCTGACATTATTGTAGATCTCACGAATAACAACCTCGAATGCGGTCTGAACATTAGTAGAATCGAGGGCAGATGTCTCCATGAAGAATAAGCTTTCTTCTTCTGCAAGGCTTTTGCCCTCTTCTATGCTTACTTCTCTTATATTTTCCAGGTCACATTTGTTCCCTACCAGCATTCTCGCTATCGCCGTATCGCAATGAGCTGCATATTTGTGCAACAAAATTATCAAAAATTCTGGTTTTTTTTGAAAAGGAAATTTGTGGTTTTTTTAATAAGCCTGATAATTTCTTCTTTTAAGATAAGAGTAGGAATAACATTTGATATATCAAGAATGAAATGATTTTAGATTCTATCAAGAAACTATTACAGATTTAGATTCTGTCAATGCTCATCGAGGATTTCTGTATCAAATGCAACTGCGCAGTTTCTTTAAGAAACACATTGAGCGGAAAGCAGAGAAGAGAAAACAAACACAAAATTGTCTATCATTTTGTCCATTTAGTACCTATGCTATACATGTTATTTATTTGGTTCAAATTGGTTACTTTTTTGGTTCCTTGGTTCTAAAAATGTTTTTACATAAAGGGCCCAAAAAGTCAACAAATTGTACGACACAACGACCACATAGTTAACAATGGCATAGCAGAGAAAGAAAAAGATCAAATGATTGCATAGCACATGAATATAACATAGGCTATAAAGTTGTTTTTGCTTGAAATTGTATTTAAACCAAGTATAAACATAAGCATATGTAAATAGTTAACTTTTAAACCTCGTATTTTCAGACATTTTTTGGGAAGCAACTTTTGTGTATTATGCTACTCTTGAGTCTTGACCTACCTAAACAGATTTAGCATTCATTTGCTTCTTAAAATCCAAAACTATATCTAAAAACAAGACTATTACCCTTAAGGCACATGCCAAGAACAAGAGAACAGAAAAAAAAACAGAATCAGTTAATATTACCCCAAACTATCTATCGTTTAGACATAAAAAAAACTTCAACTGGAAGGTAAAAAAGAAAGGAACTTACTGGTGAGTTCATCAAGCCATCTTTTGACACTTTCAAAGCTACTTCTTCGAGTAATATCATAAACAATCAAAGCACCAACAGCACCTCTGTAATAAGCAGAAGTAACAGCTCTAAATCTCTCTTGCCCAGCGGTATCCCAGATCTGTGCCTTAATCTCTTTGCCATCGATATCCACCACTTGGGTCTGAAATTCAACCCCAATCGTTGCCTTTGAATTGCTATCAAACTCATTCCTCGCAAATCTAGACAACAAATTGGACTTGCCCACAGCTGAATCCCCGATTATCACTATCTTGAACAGGTACTCTTCCCCTTCTTCTTCATCTTTACCCATTGCTTACTCTACTGCTGAATGATGCACCTTTGAGTACAGTGAAATACTAATTGGGGATTTTAAATTGGGAATGGCTAAAAATGTGAATCTTGAATTGAGTATTGGGATTTGAGCTTTTGATTGTGTAAATGATAAGTAGGGTTTTAGAGAAAAGGAAAGGTGTGGACTAATTGCGCAATTGGCGGGGCATTCCTATTTTGTAATGGATTTCTTTTTCTGCTTTTTGACTCTTTGAGGGAATTATACGACCGACCGTAGAAAATATTTTTTAACAAATCCAAATATATATTTCTGTAATTTTTTATGGTAATTTTATTTTCTATTGTACTATCCAACTGTAATCATTGGATTAGTAAGGTGAAAACTAATTTAATAATTATAAAGTGAATAATAATTATGATTTTATCAGAAACAAAAATATATTTCAATTTGAATGCTCAACAAATTAAACTTACATTATGCATTAAAAATCTTACCATCCCGATTATGTGTTTATTTTCACAATAAAAGTATCTTTATTTTTTTCTTTTAGATTTATTTTTGAGAAAATTCCTTCAAAGAACATAATTATTTAGGATATTCGACTTTGTCTGGGAAATATTTAAAATTGCATTCATTGAAAGATTTCCCGAAATATACAGAATATTATATTTCTCATTTAAGATTAATTTATTTTTATTATAGATTTATCTGTTAATCCGACTATTGTATATTAGTATGATTTTACTCTCGTATCAATACAATTATTCTCTTTCTAGTAACAAAATCAATAAGATACGGTAGCAATATATTTTTATAAATATGGAACTTTTAATTTTTAAGGAACATGGAATTCGAACTCATGAATCTCATCTTCTTACTTCACTTTAGGAGGAGGTGTGATCACGGACCAAAATCTAATGTGACTAAACAAAAGTTGACTTTAAGTCTATACAAGAAATTTTGACTATAGTTTGCAACTTAATAATTTAAAAATATTAACATTTTAGCTTCCTTACCTTTTCAAATTATGACTTTCTTTTACTTTAACTTTTATTTTTGACGAATTTGGTTCTTGATATTTATGAATTATAAATTATTCCTTCTATGAACCAAATTATCACTTCCAATACACAATGGTTTTCGAATTGAGCTCTCTATGTGGGTAGGTCAATAAAAAAACATCCTTTATAACAAACAAAACAAATTATCAAGGCTGGTTGTGTTTGAGAGTGAAATTTTTTTTTTTATGAAAGATAATTAACATGGAATCCTGAAAAAGAAAACTTGTCTCTTTGTACAATGCTATAAACAAAACCAGGATCTTCCAGAAATATTGCAGGAACTAAGAGAAATTGCTAATTATGCAAGGGCATGGGCTAATCCATTGCATTCCCTACTAACATGATTAAAGGAGATAGTTTGAAAGCTTTGATCCTGATTGAAGCGTCTTCGAACAAGAGTGAAATTGGTCACACAAACTTTGCACCAAAACAAAACATTCTGATTCAATAGTCACGTCAAAGATGCCGCCATCAGTTATGTGTCATTGTAAATTAAATTAACTATTTCATTTTAAATATAATGTTATTTCACCTTAAAACATATGATACCATATTAAACATGCAAAACACATATCATTATGATGTTATTTCATATATATATAACATACATTTAATAGTTTGAAATAAAATTATGTAAGAAAAAAATATCACAGCGGATACCGTTTCGAAGATAAACACGATATGAATAAAAAATCCTTAAACGACATGTTCAAAAAATGAACAGTTTGAGAGATAAATGAAAAACAAAGCAAGAAACAGTTTTATGCATGTATTTTAATTAAGGAATGTGAGTTAATATTTGCATTTATGTTGGATTGTATGTATAAAATTTTGAAACTCAGATTACTTTCTTTGTAATTTGGTAAAAGTTTGAATTGTAAAATAAAAAATACATAACATATCCATTTACGTAAAAAAATATATTATTGTTTTGATGTCGCACACCCTCTCTATTTTTTCTTTAATCAAAAGCAAGCGTGTAATATGTTCTTTTTCTATAATTTCTTATATTATTTTCAATTATATTTGTATCGATTTATGTTTTTATTACTCATTAAATTATTATTTAATTTTATTAAAGTGAAATTCTATACTTTTAAGTAATGATGGTTTTAATAAACAAAATAACATTCAATTTAAAGTAAGAAAGCTTTATTTTTATCATACTGGTAGCTATAAAAAATATTTGTAGTATGAATTAATAAATATCTCACTCTACTAGCTATAGCTAATGATCCGAAAGCTCACATAATTTAATAATGTATCAATCAAGATACCTTCCATTTTTCTAGTACTTGATACATAAATTTAAAAAAAAAAACACATTCCAAACTTAATCTCACATAGCATTATTAAATGACAATCTATATAGAATTATAAATTTTTCATTTTTAGGAGTGGTTGATCACATATATCGGCTACCTTGATATTTTTAATGAGAACCTGACAAAGCATGACATTGCTTTCCATAATGAACAGAGCTACAATGAACTAGAACTGTTCGTCGGGCGGGCCGGGCTGGGTTCGGGCTGGGCTTGACGGGCTTTTTACAAAAAACGTTAACCAAAGCACGTACTTTAGAACTTCGGGCTCGGGCCGGGCTCGGGCTGGGCTAACAAGGTCATTCCCAAGCCCGGCCCAAGCCCATGAATATTTTATTTGTTATTAATTTTATTATTAAATTAATAGAAAAAATATAAAAAAAGTTAAAATATGTTTAAATTTTAAATATAATTGCATTGTTTACTTATAATCTTTAATATTTAGTAACATTTATTGTAACCAAGTATAAAAATTTAATAGGATAAAATATAAAATCTTAAAATAATAATAAATTTAATGTATAAATATATAAAATTATTCGTCGGGCCAGGCTCGGGTATTTATATAAAAACCAAGCCCGGCCCATAAATCTTCAGGCTTTGACGGGCTCGGGTTCGGGCCGGGTTTTTTAAAAAAATGCATGTCCAAGCCCGGCCCTTGGAAGCGGGCTCGGGCCCGCCCGGCCCGCGAACAGGTCTACAATGAACCGTTTATATCCGTTCAATTAAACAAAAAATTTTGAAAAACAAGAATGCATGAGCTAGTATAGTTTATAACATGAATACATCTCTGTTACAGTTTCTGCAAATGGAAAAAT
>CATIWQ010036843.1:0-13099 GCA_949673415.1 Euphorbia schlechtendalii
TGAACGATATAAAATGCGGAAACATTAGAGATGTATGTTGAACATAACTTTCTTCTCTCAGTTTGTTCTTAAATAGATAATTACGATTTAAAGTTAATTTCATTTCCTATTCTAATTAGGATGCTCATTTATTTTAAAAAACCTACTTTCTCTCCTTTCCATGTATAGTTTTTATTATTTTAATTAAAATATGATAAAAAGGTCATCTCCTATTCTAAATCAATTCTAAACATGAACGTTAGTAATTTATTGTCATTTTCAGTGTTTTCTTTCAATTAAAACCTAATAAAAAGCACCTGTCCTTTTTTAAGTTAAATTATTTTGTGATTAATTTCAAATTTACTCGCCTCTTCAATGAGGCGCTGAGTCGAGCGCCTCAATACCAGCCTCGAGGTGCTCGCTTAGGCGTCGCCTCTTGATGTCACGGCGCCTTGAGGCCGGAGAGGCAGTCTAGCTCTGCCTCACCTCGCCTCAGCGCTTAATCGAGCGCCTCGGCGCCTTTTAACAACACTGCCGCCACTACTGCTGGTCGAGCACGTACCCTCCAAACTGTATAGAATTGAACAGCCTCTCACTTAATCTCAACCTCATCCATGCTCAAGCGCCATTACTCAACCGAATCCCCCTGATCTGATTTTTGCGTCTTCTCGCCATAACCGAGTTATGGAAGAAGCCTGTATTTCTATCACCCAACTTGAGCCAATCTTTACGAGCCTTCTGACACCAAATCTGCTATTCTTGAGTAAGAACTCTCCCATTCTGAAATCAATTCTTTCTCAAGATCAATCAAGTAATCTGAACTCCTGGACTCTAAGGCAAGCTGCATTCCTTTCAGTCGATTTTCTAGTTTGTGCTTTCGGTAAAAAACATTGCCAAAGACATTTTTGTTCCAGTCCCGAAGCGTCCTTTCCATTTCCTACATATTGGTACCAATTTGCCCATAATTGTTCCAGTTATTTTTTACCACATCGTCAAAGCTTTCGTGGCTCAACCAAGTTCTAAAGAACTTGAAAGGTTTGACAACAGGGTTCAGCCTCGCTTGCATTCCAAAAGAGATCAATAGAGGGCAATGGTCTGATCCTGCTCTGATGTATAACTGTATTCCCATATGCCCTCACCCACTCTTCGTTGCCTAGATCACGGTCCAATCTCTCCAAGAGAAGACCCCTACGCCATGTGAATTTCTGCCCTGAGAAGCCCAAGTCGAGGATCTCATTAGCGGACATAAACTTGTTAAACTCCTTACAAGCTTGAGCTCTCAAGCCCCTGCCACGTTGGTAATCACTATCTGATAAAAGAGCATTGAAATCTCCCGCAATCAACCATTTATCCTGCATACTTATAGCAATATGACCCAAGTTACTCCACAGTTCCCGTCTAGTAACACGCTGCGGGCTGGCGTACACTGCGGTGAAAAATCCAATATCTTCCTCCCCTCTCCGAACATGCATATGGATAAACTGTTTATGGTTCTCGATAATAGCAATTTCCATGGCCTTCCTCCACAGCTCCCAAATACCACCTGAGAACCCAATCACTTCCACCCTATGAGAGCATTCGAAGCCTAGTCGACTAATACATTTATTAGCCGACACCCCACTGACTCTAGGTTCAAAGATAACAAGCATGTACGGTCTATGCCTATCTGCCAAATCTCTCAAAAATCGAATGGACACATCACTACTAATCCCCTGTATATTCCAACATAAAATTTTGCAATCCATAAATATGATAGAAAAATGAAGTATAACCTCTTTATCAAACTAGATGCTCTCCCCCCCATCCGCAACAATGACCTCTGAATCAGAATTTTCACGTTAAAAAATGTTAAGATCCTCTTCTTCAAGCAATACTTTTAGAGATTTCTTGTTGGTCTTCAAATTTTTACCTTTTGTAACAGAAATCCTCGGATTCTCCCTTCGTTTCTTATTCGGGCCTTTACGAATTAAGGATAAATTCTCTTGGTTAAGGGTCGGGAAAGAATTCTTCCCTCGCGCTTGGAATTCTGGTGGTATGAAGGCAACAGTATGGTCCTCACTATTCAGCCCAAAAACGTTGTCAGTAACTTCCCTAAGCGCGATTCGATTTTTCAAAGAGGGCACCCTTTTAGAATCAAAGTTTGCATTGCTCGGAGTATTCTGCTCATCAGACTCTAAGTTCACCTCTTCCTGATGCGTGGCCATCAACTCTATATCCATATCTATTGTGTGATTTACTTTGGGTTCAGTCCTTCTAGCAGGTTTCTTCCTCATAGTAGATGGATAAACACTCACCATTCCCCCATTCAAAACTTCAATGCCATCATCAATTTTTTCTTCGACCAAATCACCCCCCTCGTGCATGGTAACTTCCTCCTTAAGGGTACGAAATCTCGACCCTTCATCAACATTGCGATGCTTGTTCGATATATCCAAGTTAGGTTTATCACCCTCCCTTGGGCCGGTCGGTTTGCTTGGGATTCTTCGATTAAACTGCCTTCTATTCACTTGCATCCACGACCTGAAATCTCCAGTACTTTCTTCTATTCTATCACTATTCTGCTTATTCCCCCTATCCTCTTTTCCAGCTTCAGCTCGACTGTCTACAGTTTCTGATCCCTCCACATGCTTGGAGCAATTTTCCTTCATGTGTCCATATATCCCACAATTGAAACAAATAGTAGGGAGCCCTTCATATTCAACCCTTTGGACCCGTTCTTCAATTTCAAATTTCGAGATCAGTGGTTTGCACAGATCTAGATTGATTGCCATTCGAGCATATTTCCCTCTAGAACTTGTCATTGTATTATAATCAATACGAATAACTTCCCCAATAATCACGCTAACAACATGAAGGATACCTGGCAGATAATAGTGGACAGGAAGATTTGGGAGCCTAATCCAGGCTACCAAGGACTCAACATTGCACTTGGAAGGTTCAAAATCAGGATTCCAAGGTTGCGTGATAAGGTAATGTCCAAAAATCATCCAGGGGCCACCAGTAGATACCCTTTCGAAATCATCTCTGCTTCCAAATCTAATCATGAAACAATCATAGCCAACATCCACCATCGTAAAGATTCCTATTGGTTTTCACATTCTCATCAACTGAGTATGGAGGGATCGGTAACCAATAGCCCTTCCAAGAAATTTCACAAAGACCGTAAATTTCATGTTCTCCGCCATCAACGAATGGACTCTATCAGAAAAGAAAATCGACATCAAAGCATCACTTTTAATTACCTTAACTTCTTCGTCTGCAAGCTCGAAATCCTTGTCTTGTTCCGCCATTCCCCCTCCGTTATGCGACTGAATCAACTTGTCTTTGAAAGAAAGGGGCACCCGAGTATCCAAAGGCCTGGGAGATTCCTCACTGTCGCCGCCCTCTCTCGTAACTAGTCTTTCCTTACCTCTAGTGTCATCCGGCCAAGGCGATCTGGGGTGCGCAGATCTCAAGGAATCATCAGTTTTCGCCATCTGGGGTTTCGAATGCAATTATTAGTTCTGCAGAGAAACTTCAATGTTGATTCTGATTCTTTCACATGTCTTTGCTACATATCTAAATAGTTCTTTCTTGTTTATGCTTCCAACAACTTTCCAGTTACTTGTAGTACTTATGAACCTACTTGAAATTAATAATTAATTTCAAATTCATCTTCTCCTTTGCAACTCTATTATTTATGTGACTTCCATTAAGAACCATGGGTAAGCATTTTGGCCATAGTTGTCAAATCGAGAATCGAAATCCAAAATTTAGGAATTGTGAATCGTGAATCAAATCGAATCATAAGATTCGGTTTAATGTTCATAGTACTATAAAAAATAAAATATTTAACATGTTAAATTCATATATTATTAATTCATGTCTAGTAAACTACAATAAATTTTATAAAACTAAAATTTAATAATCCAAAATTCAATTAATTATATTATTTACTAATAATTAATAGCATGAAACTCTAAATAATAGCCCAATATAATTAAGCCCAATTGGAGTAAATCTGAAGTTTAAAATCAGCCCATTAACAGTGGCCCAAAATAATACCCCTACTGCAACAAAACAAAACTCAATTCTTCTTCCCAGTAATGCCGCCGCTGTCTCTGCAACTCACAACATTGTTCTGTTCTCTGCAACAAATTCTCATTCTTGTTTTCATCTTCAACTCGGTGTTGCAATCCGCCGTGACTCATAAACTTCAAAAGTGTACGCTGTATCTCCAAACTCATCATTTTCTCTTTCTTTTCCTCTCTTGTCGAGGAATCGTTAGAATCGGTGGAATCGGCCGATTCACCACCGATTCAGACGATTCAGCACCGATTCTTAGTAGGTTTCGATTCACCCATAGATTCGAATCTATATCAGGGTGAATCGAATCGAATCGTACGATTTTGATAACTATGATTTTGTCTTCATTATATTTTAATTTAATTCATTTAAGATATGAAATTTGATTATTTCCTTGAGGTATGAAATTTGATTGTTTCCTTCTTTATTCTGCCACAGAGAAAATGTCTACTCAAAAATCACGGAAAGAAATTCGTAAAGAAGCCCGGCTAGCAAAGAATGTGCAAAGACATGAATCTTGGATTCAACATAAGGTATGAGGAACAAAGAATCTTTTCCCTTTTACTCCTTGTTTTTTCTGTTAAAATTTATGTATTTTCATAATGGGTGTGTAATGAGGTTATTTCATTGTTTACAGAAATCACGAAAACTTAAGAGAGCTCAACAATCCAAGACTAAACTTGGGGATTCAAAATTTGATTATATGCACAGATCGAATAATCCTTTGAACGAAAATTCAAGAAATAACAAAGAAGATGCTCAATTTGTTACTAACCCTGGAGGAGATCAGATCCCAGATAAGACATATATGGGAAAGGAAATGGAAATAAAACTTGAGCCAAAAAAGAGAAGTGGTTCTAAAGCCTCAAAGGTTGTAAAACAGCACTCAGGTTTAACTAAGAGGTCAAAAACGAAATTTGAAGAGTTTATTGAAATGGACACAAAAAATGCTGATGTTTTGGCACAAGAGGATATGGAAATGGAAAGAAGACTTGCCAAGAAACTGAAGGTGAAAGATGGAAAGTTGAGGGGGATGGACGACGAAATCAATCATTTATTCGAGGGAATTCCTGCTTTGAGTGATTGTTTTGACAGAGACTCTGATGATGAGAAGTTTTCCGCTAGGGGATTTGAGAAAGAAACCTCAAGTAAGCGTCGCAAGAAGAGAAAAGAAGTGGGTGATTCAGGTAAGGATAAAGCTTCTAGTGAAGTTTTTGAGTCAAAGGAGCCTTCTGATGCTGAGAAAGAATGGAAAGACAGCAGCATCGACACAAATTCAATGACAATTTCAAGAAAAAGGAGGAAGAAAAAGAGGCAAGAAGTTCGCATACCAGGCGGCACAGGTGATGATGCTGAAAATTCACATGGAGTTTCTGAGCCAGAAGACACCTCTGGGGCTGAGGTGGAGCTGGAATTTGCCAGCAACACACTTTCACCCAAGAGAAGTAGGAAGAATAAGAAGTCTCAGGAGGAAGAGAGTGATGCTGTAGGTGACCCAAGTCACTTAACTCTTGGTGCATCAAAGCCAACTGAAATCCATGAAGCAACAGAGATGAAGTCACAGGAAATTCCAATCAGCACTCATGCAAAAGGAAGTAGTGTGAGATATATGCATTCTCAGTTAAGATTTTTAGCAAAGGAGGATCCTGAGGATCAAATTCGTTTACAGATTTCTGGTATGAAGTCATTTAACTCAAAAATTCTCTAGCATGTGCGCTTTCAAATGTATGATTGCTCTCTAATGTCAACATCTTACAGGTCTTCTGCATCATTTGGTTGAAGACAATGTGGAATCACTTACAGGGAAAATTATCGTTATCTCTCGTGTATGCTATCTTCTCATGACGCTTTCTTGCTATTGAAAGATATTTACATGTATTTGGACCTTAGGGGAAAAAATAACATTATTAAACAGCGCTTTGAAATACATCTGTAGTTCTTGGTGCTTTAAGTTATTGCTGTGCGGACGCTGTAAAGTGTGCATTATTATTTAATTTTTTTCTGCAATTCTAATTATCATATCAAGCTAAGTAGTACCGTAATAGCCGAGTAATATGATCAAGCAGTGGTTTTTGAATGGCTTTCATAATACCCTGATTTTTTTATTTTCAGTCTCTTAGTCGGAGTATGAGCTCTCAAATTATCAGCGACGAGGTGTTGGCTATATTTTCCAATGGTTTTCGCAGCACTGAACAGTGAGTTCCATATAGCTTTACTATTATAGTTCTCACTGATGTGACGATGTCTTGACTGAGCCTTCATTGGTTTTTATTTTGATGGTATTGTGAGTTTGAATTTCTGAATTGTTGATCATTCAACCACCTATCTCCTTTTATAACTTCTGATATTGTCCTAAGTTTTAATTTCCTTATTGCTGAGCGTTAATTATTATGTGTTCTCCAAAAACTTATTAGTTTTGGATGAAGTGCCATAACTGGTATACTAATGCATTGGATAGGACATCATTTCTGTCTACTGCTATACCTTCATTCTAGGCAGCACAATGGTCATAGACACCGGGAAACCCCACTTCTAAAAATAATAGGTTCGAAAACTGAGGAAACGTGTAAATAATAAAATAGATGGGTATATTTATGAATATAAAAACTAATAATAGGTATTCAATTTTTTCCTTAAGAAAACAGAAAATTAACACAATAAATAAAAAGAATTATTGTAGTCTACAAGAAAACATGAAAAAGTTGCATATAATTGATTGAGGGTGTTAATTTAGAGTAGTGGTAATAAAAAATAATTTGCTGGAAACGATTTTCTAATCTTAAAGGGAATGAGTTTTTTAATATTTATGGAAATGGCCTGGAATCTTTTATTACCCGGTTTCTGAAGCGGAAACAAAACGTGGAAATGTTAATATCTAGGAGTTTCCGTCCTACCTAGTACCTAGTCTGCCTTCTATTCCATTCTGGTGGTTAGGATTGAATTTATGACTTCTGTATTTCAATATGCGCACAGCATTTGTATAAAATATTCCTACTCACAGTAACTTCCTAGGATGTGGCCTGGTCCTTTATTTGATATATAATAATATTCACTTAACATTTTTATTTAATTGTTGTAATTTTGTGTGAAAAGAATGCCCTTCTCCCTCTACACACACTCGAAGTTGGATGTTCACGGTGTTCTGTTATCTGGCTCTATGGTGCAAGTGCTATTGCTAGTTTGTTAAATATGACTGATGCCTGTTCTTTTCGAAAAGGAATGCTGCTACTTTTGCAGCTTTTGTTGCAGCTATGGCTTGTTCTACCGGAATGGATTTCAGTGCTAAGTTTTTGGCTTCACTTGCTAAGTCATTTCAGGTGCGCCCTTTTTTTTAAAACAGATCACATAGCTATATATAAACTTTTGGTTGATTTATTGTTTATAAATAATAAGCTTGACCCTCCATGTCAAGTTTAGCATTTAAAGATTTGAAGCTCTAGTTAAAGCTCTTTTTCTCCCCTGAGGACGTATAAGTCATTACATCCTTTTCCTTTGCCATGCAGGATGACTATCTCTACAAACACAAAATTTCTCTGTACAATCATGCTCTTCTTTTGTCCTACTTGTGTATATTTGGTGTTTGTTTTAGGTGAGTTACTTGTTTATATTTTTAATAAAGAAAACATAATGACAAATGAAGCTTCTTCAATGCATGTCAAGATATATATGAAGTAGCTGATATATGTAAGGTGCCTAGGCCAATCCTTTCTGATCTTACAAAGCTCCGACAAATACATACAATACATACACATTACTTGGCAGCACTAATCAATTATGTACATGTTTCAGAACAGATCATTTGCTTTTTATAAAATTAGATGAAGAGTAATCCTTGTAGAACTCGTTGTTTATAGTAGTACTGCCAGTGTGAGTTTATATCTGAAGTCAATGTCATTCCCATATTCTTAAAATGAACTTCGTGTCTTTGCCATTGAATTGGTTTGATGCCTAACTTGCTGATGACAATAAATTTATTGTTCCAGTGACTTGATATTCGACTTTTTAACCACGTTAGGCAAGGAGTTGAGAGAGATAGATGTCTTCATTATCAAGACAGTTTTAGAATGTAAGTCTTTTATTGGATTCTTGACATTCTCTTAACTTAATTAGCTTGTTTGGTTACGCCAATTTATCATGTGTAATCATCTCCTGCTTTGCAGGTTGTGGAATGAAACTAAGGAGTGATGATCCTACTTCCATGAAAGACTTAATTCAGAGCATTCAGAAGAAGGTGAATGAGCTTAAGGCCACCCATGGAGAGAACCTGGCCAAAATTTGTGGCAATGATGTAAGTGTTCGATGTGTCTCTTTTTTGAGTACCTTTTAACTTTGAAGTGTTTCTACTGCTATTTCTGTTTATATTCTTACTTGGCAAGTTCTTCAGATAGATTCTATGCTTAAAAGAATATCCGACATAAAAAATAACAAGAGGCCCAAAGAAGACACTTTGCAGCACACTCGGATTAAGAAATGGCTACAAAAGGTAAATGTTTTCTTCTTACTTTCCCCCATTTTCAGATCAATCTGCTTTTGTTTTATTTTTTGCTTTCTATATTAAGAAACTAAGCCACTTAGGACATAGAATTATTTCAGTAATTTCATAATATTTGTGGTTTGCTGTCAGTTGCAGATTAAGACTCTACATTCAAACGATACATATGTTTTTTAATATCAAAGAGATGACTTTCTGCCATAGTTTTACAGTAGTTCTTATTGATTTATTAGTTTGAATCTGCCTTGCTGATTTTTAAAGACACCGTTTCAAAAAATCCTGATCCTGATGTATTTTGTCTGTGCTGTTATTCCTTCGATTATTTTCATCCTCGACTATTTAAATTATATTCACTTTTATAATTAATTCACTTTGTTTTTCAGCTAAGAGTTGAAGAAATCATCATTAAAGGACTCAAATGGAGCAAGCTGCTTGATCCTGACAAGAAGGGTCAGTGGTGGCTGTTGGGTGGGATGGCTGCCAAAGCTGATGATGCTAAAGAAGTAGCCGATATAATTGACAAAGAGGCTCTAGAAGCTCAAAAAATGTTGCAGCTTGCCGCATCGCAAGGGATGAATACAGATACCAGAAAGGCAATCTTTTGTATAATAATGAGTGCAGAAGACTACATTGACGCTTTTGAGAAGCTTTTAAGATTGGATTTGCATGGAAAGCAGGTCAACTCCCTCTTCTCTTTTCCAAGTTTCCAACCCGACCCATCTCCTCCAGAGATGATTACCGTATTTCTTAAATTTTTGTCATTTTTTGCATATCTGCAGGACAGAGAGATAATGCGAGTCCTTTTAGAGTGCTGCTTGCAAGAAAAGGTGTTTAATAAGTACTACACTATTTTAGCTTGCAAAATATGCGAGCATGACAGAAACCAAAAGTATACGTTACAGGTAACTTTCGTAATTCTATTTAGAAAATACCACGTGGCGCTATAAATAGCGATAAAATGCCATAGTGACTTGAAAAGCTTTATATCTGGCCTTGCCGAATTTGTTGAAATCTGTATATTTGATTCCGTGATTCATTTAATATGTGACCATCACATATGTATGTTTGATTGGACAGTTTTGTATTTGGGACCAATATAAAGACCTGGACTCAATGGAGCTCTCAAGATCAATGCACCTTGCAAAATTTGTAGCAGAGATGGTTGCTGCTTTTTCCGCATCTCTTTCAGTTGTAAAGAAGGTAGAACTGATAGAAGCTGGGCAACTAACCCCAAAGACGGTAATCCATTTTCGCATGTTTTTTGATGCAATTCTCGAGTATCCAGATAAGCTTGTGTGGAACATGTTTACACGCGTAGCTATCGATCCTGAGCTAGAATTACTTCGCAATGGCATTGAGTTCTTCATCAAAAAGTATGTGTTGAAAAGTAACAATACTGTTGCTAATAAATTCAAGATTGCTAAGAAAGCCCTTAAGAATATGGAAGGAGTACTAATGTGAGTTTTAGATTTTCTTGCCAAGTGTTCATGGCTAGGCCCAAAAATCTTTTTTTTGTGGCAGCTTTCTCTCTAGTCCAGTTGTTTCAACTCAAAATATTCCATGTATTGAAAGACTTGCTATTTTTAAAGAGATAAATGTAACATTATTTAATTGTTTCTTCTGTTTACTTCCTTTGCCTTGAAACTTAGTTTTGACAATTGAATTCCTTGAGTTTTCTGACATTTCTTCGATCAAATTGGTAAATAATGTCATTTTGGATTCACATTAGTTGTATTTCTTTTCTATACATTGATGAATGATGACTGTCATCTTTGCTCGTTTTAACATTTCTCAAACCATGATTTAAGAGAGTATCATTTCCCAATAAAGTTTTTAATGACTTTAAGAAGTGTTTTGGTAGCTAAACACATTTAATCTGGGGTAAATTTTCTAAATGTACTAATTAAGATACAAAATTATTCATTTATGTTCCAGTTGCCAGTTTAAACTTTTCAATTAGACAACATACGTTTTATATAAACTCAGACCTCTCTCATAATTTGTGGATTGAATCCAGTACATTCTATGTTGACAAAAGAAATATAATATTTACTAGGTAATTGAAAGTAAAATCAAATATAATATTCACTAGGTAATTGAAAGTAAAATATATAAACTGTCTTGTACATGTTGCTAATACGAAGGACGTAATTACAAATTTATATTGGAAATTGTTAGAGAATCACGGAAGTTATTAGGGGAAGAATTAGTTGGAGCATTTAATGGGATATTAATTTGTTAGGTATATGTACATGTAATCTCCTATGAAATATTACAAGGGTAAATAATTATAACATCCTTCAAGTTTAACATAATACATCAGTCGCTTCTTGAATTTTTAAAAACTAATTTATACCTCCTTATGTTTTACATTTTCACATTAGTACATCCTTATATTTTACTTTTATTATATTGTTAGGTCATATGTTGCTATGTTGTTGATTTATTAAAATTTACCGATATGTACATTTATAACAAAATCACTATTACTTGTAATATTTTGACATTCAATTTTCTTTTACTTTGTCTATTTTATGCTTGTTTTTTCTAACGCAACCATAAGATAAAAACATTATAAAATGTGCAAAAATAAGTAAAAAAACAATTGATTCATAAAATACCTTACAAAGTTAGTAGATATGATAACTAGTTAAACAAATATTGTCAAAAAAATATCTGTAACATCGTTATATTTAAAAGAGAATACTTAAATTATATATAGAGGGAGGTAGTAATGGGAAAATACAAAACATAGGAAGATATAAATTTATTTTTAAAAACATAGGGATGTACTAGTGTATTATGTCAAGGACCTCTTTCACATGGTATCAACACCATAGTTCTTAGGGTTTGGCTCTCTCCTATTCTGATTTTGTTCACCATGAAATTAAATTTCTATGCGTCTCTTCTTTTTGGCGTATTTCTCTTTCTTTTGGTTTATTTTATTCCTTTTTGTGTGTTTCTCTTCCAGTTCTTTTCGGGGTTTTGAACTGTTAATGTCCTCCCTCTCTTTTGTTACCGTTCATCATCAATGTTCACGGCAGTAGCCTTTTTTTTTTGTATTTGGGATGTCTGTTGCATCCATTTGGGGTCTTTATTTCTTCAGTTTGGGTTGTTTTAGTATTTGGGTGTGATTTTTTGTTGTGTTTTTTGATTGGAATTGTTTAAAACTCGGTAGTCTTTTGGTTTGAATTCCGTTAGTTTATTGAGGTTGAGCTTGCAGAATTAGAACATTCGGAAGACTATCCTATGTGCAATATTTTGTGGCAAATGTTGGAATTTTGGATTGCCGGTTTGGTCTGCCAAGGAGTGCAATATTTGTGGATTTCGGTTTAAAGTCCAGTTTCCGCGATAGATAAGAGGTTTCTTGGATGGTTATTTACTTATGAATGCGTCACCTCCTCAATTTTGTTTCTCGAGATATTTGATTTGTTTTTATTGCATTTGAGTCATCGTATTGTGTTTTTTCCAAGCTTGAGCATGTATGTTCCAGCTTGAGGGGGAGTGTTTTAGAGAATCAATGGTGTTATTAGGGGAATAATTAGTAGGCGCATTTAGTGAGATATTAATTTATTACCTATTATAAATCTATCCAATATATGTGTGTGTGTGTGTGATTAGGACAAGTTTTGTAATAATTTTTAATTGAAGAAAAATGAAATGAAGAAATTATAAAGGATAGTATTTGAGGTATATACATAGAGGAGATAGTATTTGGGAAGAATGAGATTAGATTTAAAAGTATAGTGAATATAAATTTACTTAAGGGTTTGTTTGTTTTCAGCAAAATTTTATGCAGTAAAATATTTTCCGAATTTTTCTGCGTTTGTTTGATTTGGAAAATAAGTCAAAGGAAAATATTGTATAAGTCAACATGAAAATGTAATGTAAATAATGGAAAATGTTTTCCAAAAAAAAAGATGGGAAAACATTTTACCTTATTTTTCTACTTCACCTCCTCCACTATTATCACCTTCATTTCTTCCACCAACATCAACATATTCATCACTATCTCCATTCGGCTACCGCCACCGCCACCATCACCACCACCTCCTCTATCCACCACCGTCACCATCACCACCTCCACCCGGACACCACCGCTTCCTTCACTACCAGCACCACCATTTCTTCTACCCACGCCAATAAATCCATCATTTCCTCCACCATATCATCTCCATCACGACCACTACCACCTCCTTCATTCACCGCTTCCATCACGACCACCACTCCCTCCACCATCACCCACATCAGCACATCCACTTCTTCCTCAAACACCGCTACCGTCACCATCACCACCTCATGCACCCCGCCATCACCACTTCCTCTGCCTATATTACCACCACTTCCTCCACCCCTCCATCACCACTACCTCCACCGTCACCACCAAATTCATCTCCTCCACCTATGTTTATTTTATATAAAAATGTAATTCATGCTTAATATAATTTAATTTTTATATAATAATTATTATGCTATATTTCACATATTTTATATATATATATATATATATATATATATATATATATATATATATATATATATATATATATATATATATATATA
>CATIWQ010036854.1:0-13149 GCA_949673415.1 Euphorbia schlechtendalii
GTCAAGAAAGAAATCATGCTACAGCCATCGAAACAGCCAGAAGAAATCACCAAGGATCCACAACAAAGGGTAAATAGTGCCCCAAAATAAATAATTTGTATGATCTGAGGAATGAGAGCTTTCATTTTCTTCTTTCTAAGACGTTCAGAGAGAACAGCATGAGCAAGCTTTTTAAATCTTGCACTTTCACAAAGCTCTCCATTATTTGCTTTCACAAAAAGAATGGCAGGGAGGACCTAAAATCAAGAGAAATATACGCATAAGTAAATTCAATAAACAAAATACACGGAAATAATAAAACATCATCGTGGTTTCACTCATTTGTAAAAGGGGGTCCTGGAAATTTTTTTTTCTTTGCAAAAGGGGTATGTAGTTTTAAGAAATTAGCAAACAAAGGATCATCGATTAAATTATGTCACTACATAGGGTAATTTTGTTCGTGTTTATCTGAAATTTTATGAATTAATTAATAAAAATGCAATACACATGAGTGATAAATTTTGAAAATTTTTAAATAGTACAAATATTTTTTTTTACTTAAAATATGAAGATAAACTTTAAAAAATCATAAAAAATGAATCGTGACGTATAATTTTCAAATAATAAAGTTAAATTATGAGAATGGTGAATTGATTAAAACATTCATTGTAAATTAGTAACATCATTATTCTGAACAAAAAAATATTTTTTATCATCTTTTTACCAGTTTTTTTAAAACCACAAACCCCTTTTTGTAATAAAAATTTCTTGAATCCCGTTTGCAAATGAGTGAAACCACATGATACTTTTTTTAAGTTTTCACTAAAAAAATATGCTGTTACAAACTAGCAATATGTTGGTCAGAGAGAGTGATGATTGCAATCCAGGGATCATGAAAAGTACAGATTTTAGCTCATGGATGAAATGAATTTTATACCTCATTGAGATAGGCTGAGAGAGCTGCAATACTAAGATGCACCCTTTTCGATATCTTGCGAAGCCTTTCACCAAGTTATGCAATAGCAAGAGCCATGCATGGTATGACCTGCAGCAAGGAGATAAAGTAAAAGATTATATTTATTGATCTATTAAGTACACAGATATACACAAGCAAGACAATTTAACACCTTACCATGGCTGAAATCAAGCAAAGGGCAGGACTGATAGCCAGCATTTGAGCTGTCATTGCAGTTAACTGTAGAGCACCGGGAACAATGGTCTGAGACAAGGATTGCACTAACAATAATCATCAAAACTATCAGAGGAATAGAGCTGAGAATGATGAGAAAAAAAAATTCAAATTACATACTCAACACAGAACAAATAGTAAACTCCCATAAGATCACTAACAACCCCTCAAAGAGATCCTTATTCACAATACATTCTTGAATAACTATCATGACCCTAAGCATTTGATTCCACTTCTCATCGCCTTTCCCTCACACCACATTAGAGCACTAATTGTTTTGTTTCTTAAGCAATCTTACATGTGAGTGAACATGAAAATTGTTACAGAAAAAGGAAGGTTGCAAGACTAGTTTTTTATTAATTTTTAAATCACTCTATTGGCTCACTCTAGCATATGATGAAATTTAGTACAACAATCAACAAATGAGCTTCCAGGATTCGACTTCAGGTTATATACGCATATCATCATTATAAAGACATAAATTATATAAATTTTGCAATATGCTAAGAAAAGATCACTTAGTGTCAAAGTAGTGAATATGTTAGAGATGTGTTTAGAATAAAGGGTAAATTTGTTGAATAAACTTAAATTATTTGAAATTGAAAGGTTAAGAGTCATTAAGAGTTTGTTCATGGATTTACAAGTTCACGAATTAGTCATTATTATGGTTCATGGATTTGGTTGGTTCATGAATTTAGTTGATACATGTATTCCATTAAAGAGTCATGTTGTTTTGAAGAGATGTAATGTTTCATGAGTAGTCACTTAGTTTAGTATAAATAGCATTTGTAATTGAAGTTTTATGATAATGGAAATAACAAGTAATACAAAAAAAGACTGTGACTTAAAAGAGAGAAATTCTTGTTGATTGCCTAGCTTGTCTCGAGTGTTTAGCCTGTGAGTTTAACATTTTATATATCTTTCCTTTTTTTATATATATACACAAACTAGTCTCTCTTTTTTTTTGAGATAATATACAAATGTCTTTGGTGAATGCAGCATGAGCACAACACTGACATTGTTGCCTCAAGCATCGATTGTCACATGAAACAATATAATTGTACAGAAGAAGAAGCGGTGGAAGAATTAGGAAAACAAATTATAAGTTTGAGGAAAGAAATTAATTGGGAGTTTATACAACTGAGCAGCTTTTTCCCTAAACCGGTACTGACGATGCTTCTTAATTTTAATCGAACAATTAGAGTTTTGTACAAGACTGAAGACTACTTCACTGATGTTCGAGGTGTGACCAAGGAATTTGCGTCTTCGCTGCTAGTTCATTCCGTGTTGATGAAATGTCGAGAACAATTTGTTTCTCTCTTTATAAAAGTGACATTTTTACAGTTTTTTTCTACAAAGGTTTTCCTTTAGTTGATTCTATGACATTGAAGGATTGCTTTGATCAGATTGAATCAAGTTGTTCAGCAAGACTCCAAAAATAAATTAATGTATATGATTAGGGAAATCTCTCCAATTTCGTAACAATATGTATTTTTAGATAGTTACGTACAGTAGGTGGGAAATCTAACTAATCAACAGTAGTGAGTGAGTGTTATGATCAGCATATATATGATTAGGGTTTACATACAAAGTACAAGTAAGTCCCTAAGTAATTATGTAATTACAAACCAATATATACATAAATTGTATTTACACTGACATGCCCCGTCAAGTTGGGTAGGGGTGTTAACCACATCTAGCTTGTCTCGCAGTGTCCGAAAGCATGTGCTAGATAATGGCTTGGTCAAAATATCAACAAACAGATCATCAGTGGAGAGCAGGCTAGGAGACTCTTGGAAGCAACCCGCATGAAATGAAATTGGAGCATTGCTGACAACAATGAAATGGCACAATTAAACTGTGTTGTCAAAGCACTGGCAGAGGTATATACATGTTTCACTAACATCAAGATCTCAAGTGGGGTGGGGTGGGGTGGGGCTCTTTTGGTCGACGACCATTATATCTTGGCTGATAAACAAAATTAGTCTAATAATAATTAACTTTATACAATTTATTAAAGAAAAATATTAAATCATTTAATATTTTAGTCTTTAAATTGTTATGAACTTTTTACTTTTATCATGGACTGATAGAACGAAAAAATGATTAAAAGTTAAATAAATATATGAAAAGTAATAATAGAATAAATCTTAATTAGTAACAAACTCCTAATTAAAATATAATTCTAATTACTCATTAAACAAGAAATAAAATTGGAAAAAATAAATACGAAAGGGAATTAACAAAATCTTAATTAGATAATACTCTTTTGCATGTCTTCGAATTCTCAAATATATAAACTGGAAAGACGACATAATTCAATCTTGAATAGGAATTTTAAGAGATGCAGTAACTTCGATCCTGATTTTCATGCATATAGAGTCCGAATTTGAAGACGACTTAGAGATACAAAATTATAGTCTTATCTCTTAGATTTTGAAAATATTCCGCGTCAATTAGACATCACATGAGGAAGTTATAGTCAAAATACGAACAATTGTCCAAAATCGACTTAAAATCAGCTTTTGCATGTAAATTTTTTAAAAACTGTTCTTTTGAGATATACTTTACAAAAACTGTTCTTTTGAGATATACTTTACATGCACAAATGAAGTTGGCTATAGTATTCTGATAGCCCCAAAAACCAGGCATTGAAAGTCTTGTCTTTATTAGATAGCTTTTGTATATCTTATGATTCTTCTGTATCTCAAAAAACATTCAGTTCCTTGAACATAGCGTCGATCTTTTTTATTGTCAATGTCCATCCAACTCTTATATGTGAATAGCCATATTAATTTCAATAAAAATAAAAAGTTTCAACAATGTTGTTTTATCGTTGGAGGAATTTGTAAATTTGAAATGTGCTTCAACTTGGAAATCTTAAAAGACAAGATCAGTGGACGGGTTGCTGCTTGTGATCGAGAGAGAATAGAATCTATGATTCCAAGATGAGTCGAGATGAAATCGGTAAATTTATAAAGTTGAGATATTTTGAATAAATCACTTCATATAAACTCAGATCTCATCAGCCTAGCAATATTGTTGTTAAACAATCTATATCACCAACTTTTAACATAGAATATAATAATAATTTAAAGTTTTGAGTATTTGGGGAATATTCGAGGATTCTTCAATGAAGATTAATTGGGATCGGGTTCTAAGATTTATCAGGGTGGTGAATGCATTCCTCATCCTCAACCCCATCAAGGTTTCGAGGATAAAAAATTATGAGAAATAGTTATAAATGTTCTCTTTGAGTAAACTATTTATAAATTTATCTTCAAACTTATTCATTTGCATTCCATAATCATTTAAAATTTGGTTTTTTACCTTATACGTTCCTTATTTAATTATCAATTGATAATGTCACATATGATGTCATACTTCTTTTTTTAATTTTCTCATCTTATTTTCAGAGTTGTCGTTTTTTACTTCTTACCATGTCTCTATCATGTTCCTACCATGTTGTTATCTGCTTCTATTTTGTTTGATTTTCAAGTTCATTTTCCTACCGTGTTCCTACCAGATAATGCTCCTATCATGTTTAACTACTGAATAGTGCTCCTTTCATAAGTAATCTATCAGGAAACTACAGTAATATTTCCAGATTTGTCAATTTTTACTTCCTACCATATCCTTACCATGTTCCTGCCATGTTGTTATCTACTTCTATTTTGTTTGATTTTCAAGTTCATTTTCCTACCATGTTCCTACCAGATAGTGCTCCTGTCATGTTTAACTACTGGATAGTGCTCCTTTCATCAGTTATGTATCAGGAAACTACAGTAATATTTTCAAAGTTGTTGTTTTTTACTTTCTACCATGTCCCTACCATGTTCTTACCATGTCATTATCTGCTTCTGTTTTGTTTGATTTTCAAGTTCATTTTCCTATCAGGTTCCTACCAGATAGTGATAGTGCTCCTATCATGTTTGACTACTGAATAGTACTCCTTTCATCAGTAATCTATTAGGAAACTACAGTAATATTTCCAGAGTTGTCATTTTTTACTTCCTACCATGTCCCTACCATGTTCCTATCATGTTGTTATCTGCTTCTATTTTGTTTGATTTTCAAGTTCATTTTTCTACCATGTTCCTACCAGATTGTGCTCATATCATGTTTAACTACTGGATAGTGCTCCTTTCATTAGTTATCTATCAGGAAACTACAATAATATTTCCAGAGTTGTTGTTTTTTACTTCCTATCATGTTCCCACCATGTTGTTATTTGATTCTGTGTTGTTTGATTTTCAAGTTTATTTTCCTACCATGTTCCTACCAGATAGTGCTTCTATCATGTTTAACTACTGGATAATGCTCCTTTTATCAGTTATCTATTAGGAAACTACAATAATATTTTCAGAGTTGTCATTTTTTACTTCCTACCATGTTCCTACCATGTACCTATTATATATTGAACAGTTGAAAAACATTTATCAAAAAAGTATATCACAATGAATGGCCTTTAGAAGATAAAAATGAGATGAAAAAAAACTCTAAAACGGCATGTTTAAAAAATGAACGAAATAAAAGATAATGATAAAATAAGATGAGAAAATTAAAAAAAAAAAGCATGACATCATCTGTGATGTCATCAATTGGTAGTGGAGGAGAACAAAATAACTTAAAACGTATAGAAGGTGAGTTTGAAACTTATTTGGTCAAAATAGTTATGGAACAAAACTTTGATTGATATAAATACTTAAAATCAACCCATTTATAAAATTTCCCCAAAAATTATCCACCCTGTCCCATGGGGATTCTTAACGGGGATTCCCCATCCCCATCAGGTGGGTCCTCAATGGATTCGGGGAACCCCTACCCCATTTTTAACCCTATATTTATCCTTCTTACAAGAATCACCCAAGAACGCTTTATATATCGTATGATGGCGGTATAGAAGTGGTATAAAGCGCATATCACTCGCTTTATACCACTTTTGTACCTTAATTGTGAAAGTTGTGCACGATTATAAAGAGCAAGCTCTAGTATCATTTGCAGGCTCCATACCCCTTTATACATGTTGCATTGTGAAATATAACTATGCTAGAAAAGTATTTTCAAATATATATTAAGAAGAAACAAACAAACACATTTAATATAAAAAATAATTACGGGAGGCATACGTAAGATGGGAAGAAGAATGTAAAAAATGAAACATGAAAACTCAAAATAGGTTAAGACATGAAGCTGTGATCTTAGAGATCACAAGTTCGACTACACATTTAGGTGAAGCGGGTGAGGTTTTTCTTTGGTGAGCGGACCACACCTCTTTTTCCAGAAAATTGATTTGTTAAGAGCTTCTTTAGTTGTTTATGGGTTTCAAGTCTAGGTGGCATGTGGAATAGAAGTTCTCTTTGATTATATGTCAATAGTCTTAAAAATAGACAATGTCTATTTATAAGATATGAATAGTATATTGTCTTTTCTATTTTAAATTGTATTTATTGTAGACAATATCTATTTGGTTATCTACATCTAGACAATCAAATAGACATTGCTAACAATTAATGATGACACATAGGTGCCACGTCATATAAAGAAGATGGGCTAGACAAGCTACTACAGATGCATTTTTAAATTGATTGTCTATTCTTTCTTTTGTATCAAGACTATTTATATAATAGACAAGCTACTAAAGATGTTTTAATATGTCAATATATGTAGTTTTTGCTTGGTGTCTTGGGTGCCAACTTTGTTGAGATGTCAGGAGCTAAGCATTTGACGTCATAAGATCCATTCAAAAATATTTGTGCATATTTATATAAAGCAATGTTACTTGAATACATTTTGAAAGTCAATTAACCTTATTATACGTTACCTTCAGAAAAAAATGTCAATTCCTAGAATAGTAGCCAGCTTTAACGCCTTTCATGTGGCTGCAGAATATCATCCCATCACTTGTATTTCAATCTCGACAAAATTTAATACAAAATACCCGAAATATACCCAAATCAAAATGAGGCCGAAAATGTCAGCTTCAAGTTCTAGCATTTGGGGTGATCGTTTCCTTTCCAACAATTCTAATGATCAATTTTTAGTAATGTTTTGATTTTTTCTGAATAACTAACTTAAAGTTTCGTATCCATATCCTAATATGCTATATGAACATGTAATAGGAAAGAGATGATGTGATCATAAGACATCAACGACTGAAAGAGGAAGTTAGAAGCATGTTGATTCATGGATTCCAAGAGGCTTCACAAAAATTGGAAATGATTGATACAATCCTACGGCTAGGAATCAGTTATTATTTCCAAATTGAGATTGATGAAATCTTAAGGAAGATCATGGAAGAAAGTAGTAATTTATGTGTTCATGATGACGATGTCGACGTCCACAAGAATGACCTATACCTTATCTCTCTAAAATTTCGACTTCTTAGACAACATGGCTGCAACGTTTCAAGTGGTATGTTTAAATGCTCAATCTCCATTTTTAGGATTCATATTATTGTACGACTCTCATAAGTTCAAAGAAACTAATAACTAGTATATCATTGCTATTTTTCAATTGAGAAAAGATGTTTTCGACAAGTTTAAGGATAAAGATGGCAATTTGAAGGGTTCAATTTCCTATAACGCGAGAGGAATGTTAAGCTTGTACGAAGCTACACATCTTAGAATTCCTGGAGAAGAATTTTTAGATAAAGCACTTTTATTTACGATTGATCATCTTCAATCAATAGCTACCCAATTAAGCTCACCTATTTCGGATCAAATAAAGCATGCTTTGGATCAACCCTATCATTTGGGAATACCAAGATTAGAGGCTAGGAAGCACTTCCAATTTTACAAGGGAAATGATTCATTTAAAAAAAATTTACTATCCTTTGCTAAATTAGACTTCAACTTGTTGCAAAAGCAGCACCAAGAAGAGCTAAGTGACATTGCAAGGTAAAATAATTTGATGAAAAATGTTAGTTATTTTAAAGATATGATTATTAATAATTAAATTTGATTTTTTTGATGATTGATTAGGTGGTGGAAAGAATTGGACTTTGAAAAAAAGTTACCTTTCACAAGAGATAGAGTTGTGGAGTGTTATTGTTGGACATTGGGAATGCATTTTGAGCCTCAATATCATTTAGCTACAATGATAATAACCAAAGTCGCTGCAATCTGCATTGTGCTGGATGATATTTTTGATATCTCCAATGCTTATCATGAACACGAACTCTTCGCTGCAGCAATCGAAAGGTATGATTATATTTTTCTTTGCAAATATCATATACAAGCTATATATTATATAGATTACAAACAAAATAACACTTTCATATCAGGTGGGAACCTGGTGAGATGGATAAGTTACCGGAGTCCATGAAAGAAGTTTTTAAAGCTATCATAAATGTGTATTCAGAAATTGGGGAAATTATGTTAAGTCAAGGAAAATCATACAGATTATATTATGTGAAAGAATCAGTAAGTTGTGATCCATGGTTTTGTTGTTTAAATTTGGTTAAACTGAAGAAACATGACGGTTTTGTAAAAATTCAATTTTTAAAATAACTGCAAAAGGGGATGGTATTTCAAAATTTTGCAATCAAACAAAAAAAATATTATTATTATTACAAATTATGATGTTACAAAAAGGTATGTTAATCAATCCAACATTCTTATAATTCAAGCATATTTTTTAAGAATTATATATTAACATTTGTTTAATTCTCGGAAATTTTTTCGTTTTATTACGATTTTTTAAAGTTATTATTACATATCAATAAAAAAAATCATTCCAAAATTTATAATTAAGGTGAGTTAATTTTTATTAAGCGAAAATTTAGTTCTAAATGATGATATTACCCTTTTTTATGTAATTTAAATTGGAGGTTCATTTGATCACTTTTGAAACTACAAGTACAATTTTACAAAAAAATAATATTTGAGAGTGAACTTTTTTCAAAACAGTCAAACCACAATGCATGTGGTTATTTGTATTTTGATAACATTATTTGATATAATACCATTGGCATACATATGTTCTGGATGTTAATAAGCTTGTTCTCAACAAAAATAAATTATTTGTTTGCGAACTATGTGCGAGTCTGAGAAAGAGCATATGTAACACAATATTTGTTTTGTTAAATAATTTTTCAGGTAAAAGACTTTGTGAGAGCAAAGTTTTACTCAATCAAGGCTTAACAGAGACAACGTGCCAACGTTGGAAGAATACTTGAATGAGTGTGGAGTGCTTTCCTCAACCTATCCAATGGTGGCAACCTTATCACTTTGCGGAATGGGAGATTTTGTAACTAAATTAGTGATCCGAAGATAGTTATAGACTCATCAATTATAGGTAGATATATGGACGACATCATTGATCAAAAGGTATTTCATATATACACATATACACACATTTGTCTCTTTCTTTATTTTTTTTTTCTTTTTGTTGAAAATAAACATATAATGCAGCACGAGAAGAACACAGACATTGTCGCCTCGAGTATAGATTGTTACATGAAACAGTATAACTGTACGGAGGAAGAAGCAATTGATGAATTCAAAAAACAAATTATAAATTTAAGGAAAGATAATAACTGGGAGTTTATGCAACTAAGCAACTTTGTACCTCGGCCGGTACTGATGATGCTCCTTAATTTTAATCGAACAATTGAAGTTTTGTACAAGAGTGAAGATTATTATACTGATCTTCGAGGTGTCACGAAAGATTTTGTGTCTTCTTTGTTGGTTCATCCTGTGCCAATGTAATATTGGAATAACTTTTGTTTTTCTTTGTTAAGAGTGATTGTCGGACTTGTTGGTATTAAGATTTTCCTTTCTGTGTTTACTCTTTTTCAAAAAATGATATTGAAGGATTGCACAATGGATCTTATTACGTTATAGGCAAATTTTTTGGTGATCGGTGACTTTGTTAAAAATGAAGTCTTCATTGCTTTACCTCTTATCAAAATTGAATTAATAGTCTAACGATTGATCCAATTGTGATAACTGACAAAATAATGTTAATTTTGTTTAAAACAAAGTCACCGTAACGCACACCTTATTATAAGTTATATATAATCTTTAATTTGTTAATATATCAACTCGTAAAACTAAGTTATCAGTAAGATATAATATAGACTTTACTCTTCAATCACAAATACCTATCTTTTCAAAAAAAAAAAAAAAGGGTCATAATATAGTTTATAAAAACATGGATGTATTTTCGAACAGAGAAAAAAAATTAAACAAAAAATAAATACCAAGTGGCTTCAAATAAAATAAATGGTTTATAAATAGAATAAATTAAATAACAATGAAACCAATTATAAAACTAGTGCATAAGCAAAGTGTAATTAAGTTATGGATGAGGTATAAGTAAAATGTTAATGTATTAGGGTGTAGAAATAAGTTATATCTTACAATGTCATATATATTTCATATTCTTTTCGTCTTCATTTCAATTCCACTCAACTCGGTTCGATCAATTTAATCATTTCCATTCAAGTCGTTTTAAGTAAATCACTGTTATTATTATTACTCTCAGCGTTTACTAAATATTGTCGTTTTAGAGGGATTTCATTGTCTCTTTTTTATTGTCATTTTGTATTTCCAAGATGTTATTTTTTCAAGTTTTCCATTCCTACCCCTATTAATTTGTTCAACTTCCAAGATAATTATATTCTAATCTCTAATAACAAGAGAATACTATAGGTCAAATTGTTTTTATTGAACAAATTAATAGTTTTGAAAATTGAATAGGACATTTATGAAAGGGTATACTAGTAAATCATCTCATTTAGTTAGTTGTTATCTTAAAAACTGTGAATTAGTTAAAACGACAATGTTTACTAGACGGAGGGAGCATTATTTAATAATTATAATATAAATAATAATAATAATTATTATTATTATTATTATTATTGTTGTTGTTTCTGCTGCTATTATAATTAGTATTGTTTTTTTATAGTTGGAGGCCGGGAAACCGTGTCCCAAATATTACTAGAAGAAAAGTAACACGAACAATTAGACATTAATTACTAATCAGCAACCACTAATACCTCACCTGTATCTAGACCTGGGCACGAGCCCGTTGACCCGCGAGATCCGTCCATACCCGCTTTTCATGGGATGGGCTTGGACAAAGTGATTGGAGATTAGGCCTTATTCGGCCTGAACCCGAAGAGGTCCGAGTAAAATATATGTCAGGTTTGGTTTTAATAATAAAACCCAACCCCAGCCCGTGCGGCCCGAAATAATAATTATTATGTTAAAAATATATATTTATTTTATACATTCAAACTAAAAAAAAGTTGTGGTTGAAAATTTTCATATTTTTTACTAAAATTTAACATTTAAACTCAATTTTATGATTTATACTACAAATGTATTTGGAATTATTTTTTCACAACTATTTTTTAGTATTAAATATTAAATTTTTTTTATTTGAAACAATTAATAGTTAGGGCGGCGGACCGGGCTTGGTTTTGATTATTTTATTAAAGGCCCGGTCCAACCCGAACCCGATATATTTTTTCATGGATTTGGGCCGGGCTTGGGCTATTCATTATTTAACTAGGCCCGATAAGGCCTGGCCCAAACCCGACCCGACCCACGACCAGGTCTACCTGTATCTTCTAAGAAAGGTTAATATATAACATATGCATACTAATATATTTTGGAAGTGCAAAAAAATATTAAACAAAATCTTTTAAAACGGCATGTAAAACATCAATGATTTATAAATAGAATAAAATAATAAAAAGTAACCAATTGTAAAACTAGCCTATAAGCAAAGTATAAATTAAGCTATAAATAATCTATAAGTAAATTATAATGCAGAAATAAGTTATATATCTTACTATCTCGCAGCATATTTATATCCTTTTTCACTTAATTTTATTTTTAATTCAATTAAATTCAGTTCAACCATTTCCAGTTTGAATAAGTCATTATCGTTGTTGTTGATAATATTACCATTATTATTGGATAATCATTTCACAATAAATTTAAATAACTTCTACTACTACTACTACTATTATTATAGTAGAGGTGTGGAGAAATGTTTTAGAGAGTAAAGGATTTAAGTTAAGTTGAAGTAAAATGGAGTACGTGCATTATAAGTTTAGCATGTACAAAGGAGAGATGGTAGAAGTAAATATAGTTTGTACAGTTGTACCAAAGTGTAAATATTTTAAGTATTTAGTATCTATATTTCAAGATGATGATGTAATACATGGGATCAATGTTGGATGGTTGAAATGTAGAAGTGCTACAGAACTGTGTGATAAAATGATATTCCTAAAAGTAAGAGGAAAATTTTACAAAACGGTTGTTAGACCATCCATGATATACGGGAGTGAATGTTGGATGACTATAGCATAAAATATTCAGAAGATGAGTGTAGTCAAGATGATGATGCTAAAAGCTGGATGAGCAGTCATACAAAAATGGATCGAATTAGCAATGAGTGCATTCGCGGAAAAGTAAGTCACGTATGAAGATAAATTGAGAGAAAAACAACTAAGGTGGTATGATCATGTGCTACAAAAATTAACATATGTCCTGGTCAAGAAGTGTTAGAGCACAAGACTAGAAGTGTAAGGGTAGAGAGAGATGTAGATCTAAGATTACGTGTAGAAATTTTTTTTAAGGATATGTTTTAATTAATATCAATGAACATTTGATGTCTGGTAGACCTAAATTACTTAGAAGATTCATAAAACTAGCCGTACACATGCGGGGTAAAGCTTTAGACGTTTAGTTGATTGATTGATCAATTATTATTTATGATTGATAATAATTATTATTTATAAATATTATTATTTTAAATAATAATGAGTACTATTGGTATGATTGTTTTAATCATTCATCATTATAATTATTATGATTTTCATAATTTAGTTGCTATTATAATTTATTTTCTAAATATTTTCATTTGACTAATAATAATAATTACTATTTCAAAATATGAAGTAAGAAAATTTATGTTTCCTGTTGACGATTATGACATACTTCCATGATCACGACAAAGCCATA
>CATIWQ010036861.1:0-12396 GCA_949673415.1 Euphorbia schlechtendalii
TTATGCAAGGAGCGAAAGTTTCACGCAGTCCGAGATTAATGAGGTGTTAGACATTTTCGCTTCTTATATGTTGACTCATCTATTGAATAGTTAGTTTGTTTTAATTTTGAAGTGTTAGGCTAAGGACTAAATGTATCAAAGTATATATGTAATTGTATGATCCATTAGAATTTGTTGTTTCATTTTTATTTTGAGAAATGTAATGGAGTTTTGAGAAATATATATTTGTACATTTTACGTTTTTTTACAGTTCAGATAAATGGAAACAGCTGAAAATAATTTAAAAAAAATCGTACTCAATTGCGGACGGTTTTCTTGAAAGAACCGTCCGCAATACTCACAATGCGGATGGTTTTCTTAAACAAATCGTCCGCAATACTCACAATGCGAACGGTTTTCTTATAAGAACCGTCCGCATTGTAAGTATTGCGGACAGTTCTTTTAATTGAACCGTCCGAAATACACGTATTCCGGACGGTTCAAAACCATCCGTATTGCTTTTGATCAATGGCGTCGAGGCTTATGCAAACGGTTCATAACCGTCTGGAATAGCTCAACAGAACCGTCCCTAAAAACCATTTCTGCACTAGTGAATGAAGTCTTTGAAATATCATAAAAGTTTGAAGTCATTGTTATAGTTGATTTGTATCAAAAAAATAGTGGAACGAGCAAAACATATGCATCCTTAGACCTAATTTTCATTAAATTCTTTTTGTATAATCTGTAGTATATTTTCAAAACCAAAATCTTCACAATATGAACACTTTTATACACAATAATTTCATCAAATGAATTAACTAGATAACATATACTCTTACGTATTATATTATTGAAATGTATTTATTTATTTTAATCTATGGACGCACCACTATACGCGTAGAAATACATAGGTGATTAGTATTTAATATAAGATATAGATTTAACCAGTTAACAGTTAAGGGATTTTTTACTAACTCCGTAAAAAAAATGATGACGTGACATAAGGGTAATTTAGAAAAATTAAATTATTTCTTCCCTTTCACCTTCAATCCCAAATTCCATTATCTCTCTCTAAAACTCCATCATTCTCTCACAACAATTCCCTCTACCATCATCTCACAACAATTCCCTCTACCATCATCTCACAACAATGGACTCAAGTCCATAACTCTCCAAGCAATCCTCACCACCACTATAAGTTTCATGTTCATCACTCTTCTTTTTCACCTTCATCTGCCTCCTCAAATCCTTGTCGTTGGAACATTCCTCACCACCACAATCGTTGACAAATCAAGCAGCAACAATGGTAGTTCAAAGAATCTAGTGTTTTTTCCTAATTCAAAATTCAAGTTCTAGAAGAAGCTAAAAAAGGAGATCGATTTGGCAAAAACTATCCATCTCCCTCTCTAACTCCTTATCATCTCTCTCCTTAGGCCTTACCATTACCCTCTTCAATCGACGTTCTTGACCGACACTCACTTCGTCGGTGTCAGTTTTGTTGGTTTTCAGAAAAGCCCTAAAATGCAAGAATTTTCCTGATTTTCCCCCTCTCAAGAATTGTGACTTTTTCTTCTTAATTTTATATTTCTACCTAAATTATGTTCAGTGTAGAATAACAGAACAATAATGTTCAACTTTTATTTAGTTTCATTGGATTTGTGAGCTTTAGGTCAAAACAAAATGACCCTTCTCCACAGCTTCTCTAGTTAGGAGCTCTTTAACTGTAAAATAATGTCTATTCTAAAAACGGGTTTACTCTTGGTAGTGATGGGTCTGAATCAAACCGTCTGATAATGGTGGATTGTTTAAACTCAGCAAGATTTGAAGATCTATATCAACTAATCTGGGCTCCAATCCATTTGCTCTGCCAAGGCTACCTTCTCCAGCTCGACAGTATTCCTCTCTACATTCATAAGAAGTTTTGTAACTGAACCATATTAAGTTACCATCTTGATTTGATTTCTTGTTTCGCAACATCAGATTGAATTGTAATATTCAACTTTTTATCATTTTGATTTGATTTCTTATTTGGATCATAATAATTCATTGTGCAAAATTTAAATTGATCTTGAGATGGATTTTAAGATTTTTTTTCACAGAGCAAAGAGATGGAGGAGCAGAGAAGGGTTAATTTCCCATTTTAACTATCTACCACGTCATCAATTTAGCGGTGTTAGCAAAAAATTGCTTATTTGCTAATGCTTTAAAACCTTAGATCTCATTTTGTTATTCATAATATCACATGATCCCTTTTGTAAATGGACAAAATCACATGATACGTTTTTTAAATTTACCTAAAAAGAATTAAGCACGTGGAATAGCATTTGAAAAAAAAAATTAAACAAAATAAAATTGATAAAAATATAATGAAAAAAATGTTCTTAAGGTAAATATATAAAATTGAATTAAGAAAGAAGAGAATGATATTATATTTTTTTTTTACTTTTGTAAACAATAAATATAATTAATAAGTCTTCAAATGATTTTTTGGTAAATTTAGGAATAGTTAACTAGTGTATATTTTTTGGTAGAATTATACCGTAGAATCAATGAACCATTCATTGCGGAATAAGACAAAATAAAGTGATTACTATTTTACAAAATAGGAGGAAAAAATAAATTATGTGAAATGTGAGAAAGAAAACAGAGAAGATATTTTGTAAGATAATAAACATAAACAAAGAAATTCATAAGGATATACAGTTAGTAGAACAAAAAATTAAAATAACAGAAACCATATTCCTCTATCTCTGAATTGTGAAACATTCAAATCAAATCCATCAAATTCAAATGTTGCATTGCCAAGTTCTCTATCCTCGAATCGTCCCTATTAATCTGTTACCCCACTCTCCTAGTGTTCGATCCACTTCTTTCAGCAAACCCTCTTCTGTTTTATCCCTCTCTGCACTTCCTACGCCCAATTCTCACCTATTGTTGGCCGAGATTACTCCGCCTGACGACGGCGGTCCTGTGGAGCTTCCATTCTATTCCAACCCTTCAATTTTTGCTACTACAGATGATCCTTCTACTCTCCAAGTTACCACTAGTCTTCTCCTCACTGGAGCTATTGCTGTCTTCCTCTTTCGCTCTATTCGCCGCCGTGCTAAGCGTGCTAAAGAATTGGTACTTTACCCTTTCTTTTACTTCTTAATCTTGCTGCATACATTAATTGGATTAATACTTTTGATTGAATTGGTTTAACAAAGGGGCATTCCGGCTATTGGATTAAGATATTCAAGTTTGGGGATATTCTTGGGATTTATCAAGGAGATGTTTCTCCAAATTTATGACTTGTGATTTATAACTTAAAAGTGTCTTTTTAATTTTTAAGGAGTTTAAAAGTAAGTAGTTAAGTGTTTCTGTAAAACGATTTTTAAGTCATTAAAAGTGTTGCTCAAAATTGAATTTTAAGTGACTTTTAAGTTGTTGAATCTTGAAAAGATTATAAAGCATATGTTTTATAAAAGTATTGAATATAATATAGGGGTAGTATTGTAATTTGTTTAGTAAAAAAGTAGATTTGAAAAAAATCATTTTTAAAAAGTAAGCATTACCTACTTCTTATTTTTTACTTAAAAGTAACTTTTGTAAGTTGAAAAAAGTTTAGAGAAACATTAAACTAACTAACTTTTAATTTAAAATTCTACTTCTAAGTAAGTTTGATTAACTTTTAAATTTAGAGAAACACCCTCTAACATGTGTTTTCCTTGTATAATTTTCTCCAGATTTATGGTGGCATGTGTTATGGTTTCATTTTGATTCTATGGATGGTTTTTATGAAATTACATTTAACAATCTTAAATTTCACATCCAAAACTATATTACTTAACTAAATTGTTCCAATTATTTCTATTCAAGCTCCATGCATATCTTGCAATTTATACTTAGAAACTTATTGCTTATATTTGGGCATGGTGCTTGATATTATGTTTCAGCTTCGGTTCTAAATATCTTGAATTTTATTCTAAAGAAGATTATCTTCTCTTCTAATTGGAAAGATACCATTCGTTTATATTGATTATCTTGGACTTTGAGGCAGTTGATAGTTCTTTTTATTTGACTTCAGAAATTTAGGTCATCAGGGGCAAAGAAGTCATTGAAAGAGGAAGCTTTAGAGAGTTTGAAGGCAATAGGAACAGCTCCAATTGATGCTGAAAAGCCTCCTTCCCCGGCTCAGGCATTTTTAGGCGGAATTTCAGCCGCTGTTATTGCGCTTATACTCTATAAGTTCACTACTACTATTGAAGCATCTCTCAACCGCCAGACTATTTCTGATAATTTCTCGGTTCGCCCCATCATTTTCTTTTTCACAATCTTATCGGGTTTTGAACATTGCATATGCATATTGATATCGAGTTCCTTTTTGCTGAAAAATGTGTATAATTGTCTCACTCTTCTCAATTTTGTTCTTTCAGGTTCGCCAAATAACTATAACCATTAGGTAGAGCCGTCTTTCCCGCTTGTTCATTACGTTTGTGGTTAAGTTTTGACGTACGTGTTGCAAAATGCAGGACAATTATAAATGGGTTATGCTACCTTGCGACATTTGTTTTCGGGTTCAACTCTCTTGGTTTGTTTCTCTACTCGGGCCAGCTTGCCTTCAACTCTTTCATGGACGATTCTGCCAGCCCCGAAAGTGAAGTTAAACCCAGCGAGCTGTCTGATAATCCTACAGATAGCAGCCAGGGAGATCAAAGTAGAGATAACTCGCAGTAGTATAATCAAAATCAAAAAGAAGGTTTCTTTCCTCTTAACTCGTGTATTTTAGATGGAGCAAGGCTTACTCAATTTTGTTCTTTCAATAATAATCAATCATGTTCATAGTCATGCTCTTATGTATATGTCGATGCTCTTTTTATGTTTTTATATGTAAATGCAATTAGCGGCTTCTTTCAATTATAATCAATCATGTTCGTAGTCTAAAGTAGCTGCTACTTATAAACTTGTGCCATATTGTTCATCACCTTTGCTTTGTGGCGGCTGCTGGTGTAGAAATTCTGTTACCTACTTCTGCCGTTAAAATTGTCATTTCATGAAATGAATCTATTAGCATTTGAATATGTCATGTAATGACGAAAATTTGATAGAATAGAGTTTGGTGAGTAAAGAATAGAGCTGGTGGAAGAGAAACAGATTAGAACAGGTAGATCAGAAATACAAATTTGGGCAGTAATCCGAGAAAAGGAAGTAAAAATTGATTAGAGGCGGTTCAGACAACTGCTCCCTTTTAATCCTTTTTTTTAATTAGCATTTAATTCCATTATTTTCAATGCAACTTTGTTTAAAAATACTTGTGGTTACATTATTTTTTATTTGAGTGTTTTTTGTGATTAAATAAGTGTTTTGAGAAATCTGCAACTCGAGCTTAAGAATTTTACATTTTTGCTTCCCATTGAGAGAGATTTGTGGCTACCAATGCTTGGTGGTCATTTTTCACACGAGTTGATACAAAGAAAGTACCCTAAAGTTCCGAACTTTAATTTTATATGTCCGTTTTGTTAAGAAAATTTTGATGAAAAATCTGAAATTGATTTCTCCATCTTATCAAATCTGTTACGAAGATTATTACCGAAAGAGAAAATAAATCTCCTACTAATAGGACTGTAAATGAATAGAGTTATTTATGAATAGCTCGTTCGAGTCTATTCGTTAATAAACGATCTTGATCGTAAACACTTTAAGTTCGTTTTAATAAATGAATAGAGCTTGAATAATGAGATACTCGGCTCGAAAGTTTACGAACAGGCTTGATAAGTGGCTTTCACGAATAAGCTCATGCACATGTCTAAAAATAAGAATATTATATTTATTATATAAATTATAAGTATATTATGAAAAATAAATATACACATATATATACACACACGTGTATATATATACACACACATATGTATATATATATATATAGAGACACACGTGTGTATATATATACACACACAGACGCGCGCGCACACACACACATGTACGTATGTATATGTAGCATAAATATATGTATTTTAAGATATTAAATAAGTTTCAAATACATTACATTTTGATTCATGATGTCAAAACATAATTTTAAATTCCAAACTTAGCTAGAGCTTGTAAAAAATATAATTAACATGCCCGGTTAAAACTCGGCTAAGCTCAATTTAAGTTCTGTTCGAGTTTGGCTGAGACTGCTCGGACTCGGTTTGACAAAATATCGAGCTTGGTTCGAGATTGTTAAAAATTTTAAAAACAAAACTTGAATAGTGTTATGTTCGAGTTCGACTCAACTCGTTCAAGTCGTAAGAGGGAAACAGAATAAATTAAATCAATACGTTAGGTTTCAACTTAATTGATGCACATAGTTAATCTATATTGAAATATTTATTTTAATACCAACAACACATATTTAAATAACATTAGAAAAAAAACTAATGCACACCAGTTTATATATATTTAAATATATATTTCAATAGCAACATCCCAATTAAAATTAATTCTAGAAAAAAAAAAACCAAATAATGTTTGATGAACATCGTCTTTGCCTTTAAGCGAATTTAAAAAATTTGAACTCATATTTAATTCGAAAGTGGTAAAAAATGTCCTTTATCTCTCAACAAATATTATCTGGTTGTTATTATTTCTAACTTCTTGCATTTTTTATTCTTATAATCTTTTGTACTATAAACAAAAATTACTTTCCAACTGCAGCGACTTAAAATAGGTACTGCATAAAATGTTAAAATGATAAGATAAACCAACCAAATATTGCTACTGCTTTCACTTTCATTCAAGGATAATTAGTATTTTGATGACAAATAAATACATACTCAAAGCATTAGCAGGTTCCTGTTCTAGGCTTCTAGCCATAAGTAGACTAATCATCATCATCCTCGTCATAGAGAGCTGTGAAATCTTCAACCACGTTAGTCCTACCAGCTTCTTGATTCATTGATCTCAATTCGTCAATCTCAACCAGCAACATTGGATCACATGCTACCCTATCTGCCCGCAAAGGCTTAGGGCAACCTGACATGAATAAATGCAACCACCCTAAGCCAAACTGGTTCATTGGAAGGGAGCCCCCTGAATTTGTCTTTAAATAATCCTTGAACTTGCGAAAAGTGCACCAAAGTGCTCCCCCCCACCCTCAGTGCCACGTGTCAGTGTCTGATTGGTTTGACTGTTCAAAAATGTTATTTTCCTGATTTTTCCTTCTCCAATCAGATTCTAAAATGTGGCATTGGGGGCAATTGGTGCATATTTTGCAAGTTTATGCGATTATTTGAAACTTTTGAAAGTTCAAGGAAAAAGAACTTTAGGGACGAGGTATGGGGCTCAAATTATTACATAATAGAGTGCATACCTGCTATGGGACAAACTGGTCGCCCCCTCTCAGTTGATATGTAGCGCATAATTGCATTCTTCTCGTATACATGCTTGCAATCCATACTGCACAGGAATTTCATAAAAGAAATGCATGAAGATAAGTTATCAAGAAATATAGTTTATAATCATCTAAAATGAAGTGGAATTGAATGTACTCCAAGCTAATTTTCCAGTGAAATTATTCACTTTGACGGTAACTGGATCCTGCTATGTAAAATTGCTAAATTATATTAACATTTAATAACTCCTCTGTTATATTTTGCTATATATGACAACATTTCCATCTTCACCCTTCTATCCTCATTTTCTGTCTCGCCCTTTTGCTTTTCTCTTGTAGCTTTTCTACAAACCATTAAATAACTGCTACCTTTCGTAAGCATATGGAACCCAGTTAATGAGTTGAAAAACGTTGTTTTTCATTTAAAAAATCCTGGTAAGAGGTCATTGCTTGATCAAGCATCTTTACCATAGTAATGTTAGTAAAACTAAACAGTTAAGAATCTTAAGATACATTATAATCCCACAACTCCTACAAAATAGTCTTCAAAGACTATTCATTGTAGGATGATATGATATGTAACAAGTTCCTGCCCTGGATAGCATATAAAAACCTGATTAATCCACATCAATCATCCTTTCTTAATACACATGTTAGTCTAAAGACTATTTATTTTACTGCAGTAGACCAATAGTAAGCAAAAACTAATTATTAAAAGAAAGTACGATCTTGCATCCATAGGCGATCCAACAACTAGCCTAAAAACAAGAGACTAACTGGTTAAATAACAAACTGAATGATGATAATGGAGCAACATAATTCATCTAGCCAGACAAGTAAGAACCTAATGTTTTGACTATAGATGTTTGAAATTTAAATAGTACATCCTAAGTAAAATGCTAGACAAGTAAGGAAAGAAGTGAGCATAGTTTTCAAGAAAGGAACATACCTGCGAACTGGCTCTTCTAATTCAGTTATGGGCTTTCCACTTATTGGGCAAAGCTTATTCAATAGATTGCACTGAGTACTTGTCATTACAATGTCCTCCTGCTCTTCACCAGGCATTGGTTGCCCTTCATGATGAACATTCTAGGGGAGAAGTGAAATATAATACACTTAATGATTATACACAATACATTAAGCACATAGAATAAGACGAGTGCCTATGCACGTACAATTTGTTTTTTGTGGGGTGTGCAAATGGAAAAATCATAAATCTAAATCAGTTATTCAAGTAACACCAGCAAACTTGGAGCACCATACTTAAGAATTTAAATCCACTCAGTTGCATACAGATCAGTTACTGGCTTATTGCTTTATTTTCAGACAGTGCCAGGAATTCCATCAATTCATAGATATTGACTTAAAAGTCCTACTTTTCAGGCTCAAGTATTCTTGCGGGGTCTTTTAACATATCTCACATCAACATGACTGGCCCTTGATTTGTTAACAAAAGAAACTTCTGTCAGTCTTATTTTGGGCTTTTACATATATCGACAAAGTCAGGGTCTAGAAAATGGAATAACTGTAAACTCACCTATATCAGAGAAGCTTTCTGATTATCATGAAAACTATTACAATCATGAGAAATGAAGAAAAGTTTACAACTTTATCAGTTAGAAAATACTTGGAAATTGTTTTCCTCACTGCCTTAGCCATGTCTATTTATTTAGTTATCTTTTTTGAGCTTCATGCACCATTATTATGAATTGTCAGGTAGATTTGTACTTCTGGCTACAGATATTGCATCACCTGAAAGATGTTAAGATTGGTCGAATAGTTATGCTGCTGATTTGTGAATAGACTTTTATGATTTGTCTAATTGACACAAAAAACAGAATGGGAACTGTACTAACTACAAATAAGATTACTTGACCAATGGATACAATCTAAGCAAATGTCTTTGAAGTTGCCATATAATATCAGGAAAACATACCCAAACAGCTTCTCTAAACTGACGTAACAATGGATGACTATTTGAAGCAGGAGAACGTGACTTAAGCAGTTGAAACTCAGCCTCAAGCAATTTCTCAAAATCAGTGAGCTGTTTTTCAAACATTAGATCAACAGTAAGTCTGAGCAGAAAGAAATGACCAGTAATGTATTATTATCAAATAACATAAAATATATGAACATAAAAAGAAGATATAAACACCTCGTCCTGAGGCTCATATGCATTTCCAACAGATGTAATAGCTGAAGTATGATGTCCACAGTCGTCATAAGCCTCCAGCAATCCAGCAACAGCATCGTCAAGCTCCTTTAACTGAAATGATTAATGTATATATAAGATGAATATGACACGCAAAATAAAGAAATCTTTCCTTTTCAAAAGTAAAATGTAAGTGAAAATACATGTCTAAGAATACGAGAGCTGGATCACAATTTTTATTTTCCGAAGATGAAAAAAACAAAGACAATGCTCAAAAGAAGGAAAGAATAGCAGAAGTTAATAGTATTCACAGGGTTACGGAAAATCCTAAGTATTAATGTCAGCAAGCAAACCAAGGAATGAGAATAAAAAAAAGCAAAACTAGAGGTTAACTGGATAAGGAAAACGTTGTAATCCCAGTCTGAAGTAACCCACAAGGAAAACTGACAAGTCTTGGACAAAAGGAATTGAACAAGGGCAAGTTTCCAATTAAGTACCAAGATTGTGTGTTACAATTGTTTCATGGTATTAGTTTTTTCAATAATACAACATACACGTATAAAAATTTATAAAATATACACACACACACACACACACATACATATATAGGTATGTATGTATGTATGTATGTGTGTGTGTGTGTGTGTGTGTGTGTATATATATATATATATTATATCCAAAAAAATAATCAAAGCACCTTCTCAGATTCATCATCTTTCTCTAAATCAACTGCGATTTCCTTCATCATATTCAGAGCCTTCCGAATTTCCTGAAACAATGAATTGCAATTTAATCCTTTGCGGGATACAAGAAGTAACAAAAGTACAAACTTGCATTAGTTGGCGAAATTGAGAGTTTTCTGATATTGCCAGGTCAAAGAATATTAAGAAAATTAAGTTAAATTTCTGGAAGTGGCAAACCCTCATCCACATTCTAACCAAGTATGCCAATTCAGATGCAAGATGGAACAAAAATGAAGAACTCATGTTCGTCTGAATGTACCTCAGACATGTCTATCAGTTAGAAGTACGTTATCGATATACCTTTTTGCTCTAGAAATTAGGAAATCTGCTGTAAATCTTTGAAAGTAAGTTATTGATATACCTTAATGAACTAGAATTAGCTGTTTAGCATCTTGGAAGTCCAGATCTTTCCACTTGCAACTTAATTCTTAAAAGCAATTTGAGTTGCTTAAGACAGCTACAGTTGATGTTAAATAAAAAGCAAAATGTTAAATATAAAAATAGGAAGGATAGTTTATGGCCATTGGAAATGCTAATTCTGTCAAGAATGAAGAATCAATACCGATGCCAAACCAAGAAGATAAAAGGATCTAATATAGGAGGCGCAGTTGTTAAGCAGCATTTCCATAGGGCTTATTTTCTGTTTAAAAAAAATTCACACTCACACACAGCTGATGTTCTTAACGATATAAGTTCAGAAGGAACAAAGTGCCTCCAATAAGATAATGGAAAAAAATAAAGAACTCTCACTGTACGGATGGCGAGCAGATGCACGGATGTTATTTTTGAAAAATAAAAGGTCAAAATAGTCTATCCTTAAAGTAACAGAAACTACTTAATCTTGTTTGCAAACTTGTAAGATAGATTTGGGGACTATTATTTTAGAATGTTTTGAGGTGCAAGTAGTCTTTTAAAGTGAGAAAAGGTTTCAGTAAGAAAACAAAGTCCATTCAGTACGCATAACAGAACAAGCATTCAACTACAAGATAATCAGCAGAAATCAATTTATTAACAATCAGAATCTTAAGCACATAATCATAGTTTGGTTTTGAATAAAATGGCACGAGTTAGTTTTCTGGTGCCATTAGTAAAAGCAAAGGCAAACGTCAAACTCATCGTTTCTTTTTTAACAACGAAAACTTTTGACTATGGAAAAACATCAACGAATTCAATTGTAAAGGATAAGAAATCAGTAATCACATCTATAAGGAAAGTTTTCACAAGTAGGGAACTCGAAGGGAGGTTTTGAGTACATGAGGGATCGGCCGCTCCTTTTCAAAAGAAAAAACCTCGATCTTACGAAACCAATCTTTCACCCTCCCTGTACGTGAGTTCACAGAAGAAAAATATTACATAGAACTGTAAGCCTCGAAATTCAAAATCGAGCAAATTAGGCATGTAATCTGTAATTATGCATAAAATTGGGTCTAGAGAGAAGTTGACGATACTCTATCAATTGATTAACGATAGTTACTCTTTCAATATTGAACAGGAGAAAAGAATAATAAATTTCCAGAAATATGATTATAATACAAAAACAAGGGAGGATAATAGTGGAAACTTACAGCGAGGAGAGATTGGTTATCGCTGGAGAGAGTCAAAGCTAAGTTTCTGAATCTTCCGGCGGCGCCAGAGCCGCGAGGAGCTGAGGTTGACGCCATGTAGGTCGAGATTGTTGGTTGCAGAACAATCTGTGACAATTGCTTTTTGGAGGGAGTTTTGTTTTGAGGAGGGAAAAGCAAGAACACTCTCAACTCTCAAGAATACAAAACGCGCTTCATATGGGTCGTTTTATCTTTGGGTTGTAATTAGCAATTTTTTTCAGTTTGATGGGTGCTCTACTCATTGGTAGATGAACTTGCGGGTTTATGGCTAGTTACATGTCCGCTGGGATTCTCTATCGAAAAATTAGAAATTTATAGAATGATATCAAGGCCCATTATAGCCTCAAGCTCATTAGAAGATCCAAAAACTACATGGGCTAAACAACGGTACACCTCGGCACCACTTCGCGCCGAGACCATCTCAGCACGACATCTCGCCGAGGTATAGAACCAAATTAAATAACCTTCGGCGTTACCCACCGCCAGTTCGCCGTGACATCACCCTCACAACCCACTACTCTGACGTTTCTCTCCCCTCTGCCGCATTAAATGCATTACCAACTG